>JASDQU010883396.1:0-34065 GCA_032191745.1 Picea mariana
TCATTAGCCAGATACATTTTAATAGTTAATCATTAAATTATTGATTAATGCCACTCATTAGCTAGATACATTTTAATAGTTAATCATTTTGAAAATGCATGTTTCTTTAACACATATTCAAATATTACAATTTTAGCCCAAAAATGTTGCATGCATTCTATATTGAAACTCAACGTGTAATTGTCCTTTTAAATCATATGAAATAATCCATTTGACGTATGCTTCAATTTCAACTTAAATAGTATGGGTTTGGGTTCCTCACTTTGAGTAATATTACCTATTCCTCGAATTAAATCCCAAATTTTATATTTTAATTTATTTGAGGTCTTGGATGTGATTTTACTTTTGAGATAGTTTCATCTTATTTTCTAATGTGTACTTCTCCTGAGATTGAATTCATTCGTTTTCCTTTCCACCTTCATAAAATCCCCATACTTATTTGATAGAGATCATATCAACTCAAATTTTCGATACCCATTTCAAGGACAATTTTTTACTTTAAGGTTGACCAAAATTCAACCAATAATTTTATTTTGGAAAGTATTGGGCTTGATCACCACCTTGGCAAACTACAACTTAAATCAGGGTAGATACTTCTTAACTTTTGAAATATAAATTGAAATTATTGAAATGGAATTCAATTTGGGATTGTTTTGGATTTTGAGGTTGTCGTATTGTTTGGTTTATATATATATATATATATATATATATATATATATATAAGAGAAAAGAAACTAACTCAAGAGAAGTTATTGGTAAAGCAATCTAGTGAACTTATTTTGAAAATATAGGAACTTGAAGACACAATGCTTGGAACAAAGAAAGAAGTTTTAGAAATAGAATCATCAAACATGGGTAAATAACCTATCATAAAAAAACACTAAAGATATCAAGTAACCTATATAATTAGACAATTCATATACTAGAGGACTGGGTGGTGCCCATACCTATAATGAATTATTCATGCTAATTAAGAATGGAAAGGGATGCCCAAATGATAAAGAACTAAACTAAAGAGAATATGAATACAACTAGAAGGTGAACATGAGTAGAAAAATGAATCAAATGAAGGACATACCAAAATCCAAGAACAACAACTGATGGAAGAAATTTACAGTTACTAAACATTTTCAATTATTTTTTCTCTAGGCAAGGTTAGGGGAGGAGATGGGCCCATCTCTACACCAATTAATGAAGTGGCCAACCTAGAATTGTTCACATTTGATAAACAAATAAGATAAGTGTTAGATAAAGAGACACATTTAGGAAGACTTGTACATCACATTAGAGTCTTTTATGGTGAAATAAGGATGTAACCAAAGAATATTGTTCCATCAATCCTTCATGAACCAAGTATCGATCACATTAATCCTTGGGGATTCTTTGATGGAGCATGCCAGGGTACTCGGGAAAATTTATGATCTAGGGCCATTCTTTATCTACATAATGAAAATTACATTTTACTAGAAGTATGAGGTACGTTTGGGAACAAACAATAGAGAATAACTCTATTCACTTCAGATCCAACTTAAGGTGTTTGGTGACTCCAAACTTCTGATCAACTAGGAAAATGGTAAGAGTAAACTTTCTAACTTGGAGATACGAACTATCTTGGATAGGATTATGGAAAATAAATAACTTTTTGAAGAGGTTTCCTTTTCTCATATCTACCCAAAACTCAACCATAGATATGATAAGTTATCAAAGGAATCATAGTTTGGAGGAAGGTTTTTTTCTTTTCCATGAGATTAAGGACCATACTCTTATAGATTTGATACAATTAAAACTATTTTAATGAATGGATTTTTGGTCGTGTTTTATTTATGACTATGTAAATTTATAGAGGTTTTGTCTCATGGTTTTTTCTTAGCATTAGTATGATGTTGGAATTGTATTTTTTATAGACAAGTGTGTATAAGGATTATTGTAAGAGTCAAATTCATAAGGACAGGCTATAGTCTTATCTAATACTAATACAAGTAGTTTATAAAGACAATGGTTGTTAATGATATAGGTCGAAGGATCAACCCAATAACTAGTCTAACATTCACTTATGCTTTGACGTGATTCCCATACCTATTTGTATAATTCCTCTCCTCTCCATAAATTATATACAAATATTCTATCTTTGAAAACCTATCTTGTAGGAACATTATTGAATTGGAATAAAATTTTAATTTAGATATCTCTAAATCTTAGACTTCCATTCTCTTAGGTTTATTATTCATGTCTATACTCGGTAATAATTTCAACATTTAACACATTCTTTTGATATAATCATGAATAATACTATAAAAATCATGTATTCCTATGGAACTGTGTTTAAAAATGCTATAATTTATGCTTACAGTAAGATTATTGACAACATTCAAAATATAGCCTCCAAAATTTAATCACAATGGCATGGATGAAAGAGAAATAAAAATAATATTAAGAAATCCTAGAAATAATGATTCCTACCATGAATATTAATGTGATATTAATTTATCATCTTAGAATGTGAGTTTTCAAACATTATCCCAAATTACCTTTCACCTTCGAATATGAGTTCTCAAAAATTATCCTTGATTACCTTTCACCAATTCACACGAACATTAATGATTGTCAATTGGCATTTTGGTCTTACTCACAATTGGTGAAATATGAATAAACTAGAATATGACACCATACCATCTTAGACTCTCATAGCAAGGCATTCACTTGTTTGGATGAGGAAGGGAATTAGAGAACAGTCCAAGGAATTCCTAGGGTAGTTACTGCCTGGGAAATCTCAACAGTGCAGCTGAAGAAGTGTTATAGGAAGGGCTATCAAATATTTGCAGCCCATATGGAGGAAGCATTTAAGGATAAGGTGCCAAATTTTGAGGATCATGTAGTCCTGGAAGATTTTGATGATGTGTTCAAGGAGGTACCAGGACTACCTCCAAAGAAAGATATTGATTTCTATATTAATTTGATGCCTGGAGCAACTCCAGTATCAAAGACTCCTTATAGGATGAGTACACTAGAGATGAAGGAGTTGCAAATGTAGCTTGAAGAACTTCTGAAGAAGGGGTATATACGCCCAAGTGTGTCACCTTGAGGTTCCCCAGTCTTTTTTGTGAAGAAGAAAGATGGGGCATTAAGATTGTGCATTGATTTCAGACATTTGAATAAAGTGACTATAAAGAACAAATATCTTCTGCCAAGGATTGAGGATCTATTTGAACAATTGAAGGATGCAAAGATATTTTCCAAGATAGATATCAGGTCAGGATACCATCAGGTAAGGATTAAAGAGGAATATATTAGGAAGACTGCCTTCAGGACAAGGTATGGTCATTATGAGTTCACAGTGGTTCCATTTAGGTTGTCAAATGAACCATTTGTTTTCATGTGCTTAATGAATGGTGTTTTTCGGGAATATTTAGACAAGTTTGTCAGTGTTTTTTTGGATGACATTCTTGTATATTCCAAGTCATAAGAAGAGCATGAGCATCATTCAAGGATTGTGTTGCAAGTGCTAAGAGAACATCAGTTGTATTCCAAATTGAGCAAGTGCTCATTTTATCAAAACATAATTCACTGCCTGGGGCATATCATTTCAAAGGATGGGATAGCGGTGGACCCTGAAAAGATAGAAGCCATTAGAGAATGGTCAGCGCCAAAAAATGTGATAGAAGTCAGATCCTTCATGGGTCTATCTTTCTATTACAGAAGGTTCATTGCATGTTTTTTAAGAATAGCTCACCCCATCACTTCCTTGCAAAGGAAGGGGAGGAAGTTTCAATGGACATAAGAATGTGAAAAGAGTTTCGAGGAATTGAAGCAGTTGTTAACCAATGCTCCAATTCTGAGGATCGCAGATCCAAACGAAGACTTCATTGTATGTATAGATGCATGTAAAGAAGGACTAGGTGGAGTCCTCAGTCAAAATGGGTTTGTTGTATGTTATGAATCAAGGAAGTTGAAAGAGAACGAAAGGCTCTATTCCACTCATGATTTGGAATTGGGTGCCATAGTGCATGATTTGAAGAAGTGGATGCAATACCTCATGGGAAATAAGTTTGAGCTAAGGACAGACCATAACGGTCTAAAACATTTGTTTCAACAACCTACTTTGAATGCTAGGAAGAGTAGATGGTTGGAATTCCTCTGTGAGTATGACTTTGATATCAAGCATATCAAAGAGAAGGAGAAAAAAGTGGATGACGCACTCAACAGGAGAGTGCATGAACTGCATGCTACATCTATTAGCATGTATCAGACGGATATTAAAGGCATAATTTATGAAGATGCAAAAGTAGATTTGTAGTACATGGAATTGGTAACAAAATTGCAGCAAGGTAAAATGCAGCAAAAAACTGAAAATTATGAATTGGGAATTGATGGAATCCTTTTGTACAAAAATAAATTTCATGTACCCAACCCTTCTGAATTAAGGAGTGAGATTTTAAAATAAATGCATAATGTTATTGTCCAGGAATGAAGAGGGAGATTGTTGATTTTATAGCCAAATGCTTGGAATGTCTAAAGGTAAAGGCTAAGCATAGACACCCAGCTGGTTTACTATAGACATTACCCATTCCTGAGTGGAAATGGGAAGTGGTAACAATGGATTTCATCATGGATTTGCCCAGAATGAGCAAGCAGCATGATGTAATCATGGTAGTGGTAGACAAGCTTACTAAAGCTTCCCATTTCATTCCTATGAAGATTACTCATAAAGCAACTAATGTTGCTGATATTTATATGAAGGAAGTATCACGCTTGCATGGTGTACCCAAGAAAATTGTGTCTGACAGAGACCCAAAGTTTACATCAAAGTTTCATAAGAGGTTATTCAAAGGGTTCAGAACAAATCTGAACTTCAGCACATCATATCATCCTAATTCGGATGGGAAAATAGAAAAGGTGAACCAAGTGATAGAGGACATGCTAAGGATGTATGTGATGGAAAAACCATCTAAATGGGAAGATTATCTACACTTGGTAGAATTTGTCTACAACAATGGGTACCAAGCATCATTGAAGATGAGCTCGTTTGAAGCACTTTATGGAAGAAACTGTAACACCCCAGTAAGTTGGGACAACCCAACTGATAGGGAAGTGGTTGGGCCATAGTTTCTCAAGGAAATGGAAGAAAAAATGCTGAAGATTAAGTATAATTTGAGGGCTTCCCAAGAAAGGAATAAAATTTATGTTGATAAGAACAAAACTCACAGGGAATTTAAAGTAGGGTATCATGTATTCCTGAGAGTGAAGGCCAACCAAAATATGATTTGAAACATTAATCCTTCCATAACACCTAACAATCATGATTCCAAGACTATAAGTGTGAGCCTGTAAGTGTGAGGGTGATACTGAACTTGAGAACTAAAATATGTCACTTTAATTATGGATTGAATTCCAAATTTTGAATCCCTAATTTCAAATGTGAAAATATAAAACCTATAAGATCCAACAATTTCTTCAAATCTCATTGCTAAGATTGAATGCTAAGAAAAATTGATTAGACACCCTCATCATGTGATGGGCTTACAATATTCCCACCAACTAGATAATGAAAGTGAGGTTGATTACAATATTTCCATGGAGGGGAGATAAGTCATCTTTGAATTGATTTTTTCACACTATGCGATATTAAGAGCTAACAACCACCTTTCATGGTCTAATCTACCATGTGATGGCTTGAGGTCATGATCTCTAGCTCAAACAAATAAGAGGCCAATCACTTTGTTGATAAAGGAGTGACAAGCCTTAAGAATATTAATCACGGTTATGAATGTGACTACAAATAAATAAAAATCTTCACATGTTGAGAGGAAAGACATGACCTCTTATATTAAATGTCAACCACCCCAACCACAATTAGTAAGACCCTAGGGACATACTTGATACTCATACATTTAGAATTAATGATAAAGTCACCCAATTATCATCGTGGTAATAAGCTCATAGGTGAAAATGGGATTTCCCTTTGCTGCCACTAATGTGATACACATAGACTTTACTAATTTTTCCTCTAGCCACAATTGTGATACACTTAGATTTTACTACTTTTTCCTCCTAGTTATAAATTTGAATGATAAAATATTATCACCCTTAGAGGATGTGAAGGTGATGGAATTGATTTACATCTCTCCCTCATGGACTTAAATTGAAAGTGAAAATACATTCACCCTTCGTCGGCGCAAGGATGATGGCTATCAAAAAATATCCTTTTGCAACCTTTATAACCATTGTAAATATCTCTTGGACATATCCGTGACCATCAGAATTGCTTGCTTGAAAACATGGGTGTTCATCCTTCAAATGAATACGAGAGATGTCTTGATCCTTAGTGATTTTGGAACCGATCTATGCTCATGGTCATAAGATTGATGGTATCAAAATCAATCCCTTATGGATCCCACTCATGATTGTTGATTTAGACAACCACAGTCTTAAACTAATACGTAACAAAAACAGATCATAATCAAATATAAGATGGAAAAACAATAACATCAAAAAATTAGAATTTTACTTGATTCGCCCAACTTCGGGCTATGTCCACCAAGCAAGGTATCATTTTTCTTATTGTTCATAGTATGACGAGTTACAACAAGATCACTCCATACATATGTAGGCATACATGAATTTATAGTCTTCCTCTCACAATTTCAAGAAATTGAATTCATTAATTACAAACCAATCTTATTCTATTTATGGTTGTTTGTTTCAACAACAACCAGATTCTAGGAATCGATCCATATTGTTGCACAAGTTGTGGAAGAATGACCATTGCCTAACCGACGAGTTGTTTTCATCATTTAACAATATCCACCTTGACAACAATTAACCTAATACCTTGCTCCTTTTGTTCATCACCTTTTCTGCAAGCCAAGAGAAGCCAACCACCATCGTAGCTTCTCTAAAAGTACTGGCTTTGTGAGCATGTCTACGCAGTTCTCTTTTTTATGAACCTTTTTAAGAGAAAATCCACCTTCATCGATGACCTATCTTACAAAATGGTATTGTTATCACTAAAATTTCATCTGCAAATGGTTACAGAAATCCAGCATCTCCAAAACACCTATTAGTTCATTCATGGCCCAAAAAATGTATTTCCAAAGGGAAAAATATACAATTGGTTATAAAATCAGCATGAACTCAGAATATAAAGGAAGCACGCACACGTGCGACAGTCGAAAAGCGATAGAAAAGCACATATGCGCCCGATGCACAAATGTGTACGTAAAAACCACGCACACCTAAGAACGACACATTTATGATTCTGGTCGGCCTCCCAACCACTTCTAGTTCAACTCCCAAGTCGATTTGACCCTCAAATCTAAACTGAATCCAAGTGTGGGGTTGTTCAAAGACCTAAGGGTGCCCTAAAGGCCCCCTTGTTCACACTAAAGACCGGTTGGATAATGCCTCAAATATTTACTATAAAAAGAGGCCATGGGTGCACTATATTTGGAAGAATCTATTTGTATTGTTATGCTGCCTCTATTCTCATACAAGGAACCTCTTTCCTTCTTGGAGCATACTAGCATCATTTCATTGAGATATTCTCCTCACCTCTTGAGGGATTGAGCTTTGGATTTCTTCACCATTTCCTTTTTAGTTTTCTATTTGTAAGAAGAGCTCTCACATAGGGGATTCAAGAGCCCTCCCTTGCAAGACGAGGGGACCCATAAGTCTCCCTTTCTCTTTGGTTTTTTCCCACTAATACAATCTATCCATTAGTGGCATGACTATTGGTCAATTGTGTGATTTATTTTGGTTCTAATTTCCTTATACACTTTAGTTTCATTTGTTTAGTTGTTATTATCTTAGTTGTTTATTTATTTCTTGTGCTTGATGTGTCTAACTCTTGCACTAACTTCTATCCTATTCAGTTGACCCAACTGGACTTGCAAGTGTCCCTCTTTTTCTCATTCAAGTGACAAAAAGGATACAACAGATTAGCGATCATATTGGGGAAGGTATCAATTTCCTCCCTATTTGGGTTGTTTGAGCACTTCTTTTTGATTTATTTAACTTGTAGGGATCATAACCGGCCCAAGCCTACTTTCAAAAATCCAAATTCTGAGATGGAATAAGAGAATTTCATCCAAAATTTTATTCCTAGACATGTATCAGAACATGCGCGGGTTTTTCATCCCACAAGCGTGTCTTCCGAGCACGCGCACCAAAAACACTGTGTTTCTCAGTGAATTTTGTGCACCGTGTGCCAACAAGTCATTGTTTATATGTGCATTAGAACCACATGCACCTCTGTCTACTCTATGACTCGTGCACCTATCCATAAATTCAACATTGTAATGATTTGTTGTGATATTTTGAAGGCCCCTAGCCTTATAAGTCTTGATTCTATGTAATTTGTAATATGCACCACACTTAGATTCCATATCCACATGAAAGGTTAGTCAAAAAATAGGCACTTAGGAGGTTAAAATCCATATTTCTCCTCTTTTTTCTTTCATTTTCCCACATGGATGGATTTCCCGATTGTAAAAGTTAAGTTGGAATCATTCATTATCACATATATAAACACTTGCATTGGGACCAGAAATCAAACTTCAATCATTGAGTATGTTCTTTTCTCACACCATAGAGCGATCTTGAGAATCAGAAAAATGATTGAGGGAATATTTCATCTCCCTTAAAGACAAAAATCTTTAGGAGAGGACAAAACCCCCCCTAGGGCTCCTCTTAGTTTATTTTTCAAACATCTTAAATTTGTAAGGACCCATACATGCCCACATGCTGCAAAATAGGATAGTTTTGAAGCTACTTTCTTAGTTTACATCACTAGGGGAGTTTAAAGGTTATTGTAACTGGCCCATACATTCCCACATGTTCACAATCTAGGATAGTATTTTTGAAGCTTTCTTAGATTAAATCACATTAGGGAGTTTAAAGGATTGGTAAGGATCCACATGTCCACATGCTAGTTCTCTAGGGACTTTAAAATTCCACAAGGTTGTACCAATGGAATCTAGTAAGATAGGTAATGAAGACTTGTAAGGACCACATGAAGTCTACATGATGCAAGGTGACACCTAAGTTATTAAAAATTTGGCACATTTTATCACTTGCTCACACACAAAGTCACTACTCGCTCACATAGTTCCATCTCGAATTGTGGAGGTTAAATTAAGTTTCCCCCAAAAGGATTCTGAAACACCCCACCCTTTTCTTGAGGAACTATCCACTCCCACTTAATTTGAACGAGTTTGGTTCACACCCCCAATCTCTCAAACAACCACATCTAAATTTTTTCTAAAAACTCACTAAATTTGCCTCCACAGGAGGTGCCTAAAGAATTTTTTTAGTCTACGTAGGATTTCGGGGATAGGCATCCAAATAACTCCCCTTTATCTGGTTCTCACATCTTCAAACATTAGAAGTTGACAAATAGGGAACTTTAAAATCCTCTAAGTCAAGTGTTCCTAGCACCATAAGGTAGGGAGATACCTGTGAAGGGTCGAAGGCTGAGGTACGATTGTTCTGTATGTCCCCCCTTGAGGCACCCACCTCTTGGACGGGATCCAACTCGTGACCCATTTCTGAGGCCAAAAATATAAATGTCGCACTTTAACCGAGGTAACCAGTGACCAAATTTTAGGACATATACCCAGTTGTCAATTGTGGGCTGCAATTGCACCTTGATCAGATTTTGTGTGGCTATTGGGAAATATCACCAGCTCTTTCGGGATATGCACTCTCTACCCCTCATTATAACTGATTGTTTCATCCTTCACTAGCTCCTCTTCCGGTGGCTTCAGACCCCACTGTTGAGTGCCATTGGAAGGTCCAGTGCTATTTGAGAGGAAGGACGTTATATATTTTTAGGACGTGAGCATTCTTTTTTCCTTTGTTCTCCCACGTGGACAAAATCCACCTACCCACATGTATGCTTATTTTCAATTTATTTATGTATGATGCTCTTGTGATTACATGCGATTGTGAGATATATTTTGAAGTTCCAATTTATACAAAGTATCTTGTTCATTTATTGCTCTCATCACCATTTTCACATGTTCACTTTGCTATTTAGACATCATAGGGGACCTACAGAATTCCCATCATTCTAGATGCTTGTTGAATCTCCCTCCTATTCTAGGGGGATTTCCTAGTCTTGCCAACTCATCGGCTCAACCCTATCACACCCATGTGAGTGCTACTATCTTGGGATCAGCGTTGCTTGGTTCCACTTTACTTGGGTCCAATTCCCAGGGATAACCATCCACTAGCTTTCCTTTACAAGGAGGCGGGGGGCAAACTTCTTCCCAAGGGGGAAGTGCAACCCCACCTAACCCCCATCAAGGGTCAAGTACAAAAACCACTCATGCCATGGCTGGAACTAATCCTCCACCACCACTCCATATGCCATACTTGGACTCCCTCAACATACTGGATCTGAGCAATCTCACCAATGATCCTATATTACACGAACCCACATGGATTGCAATGTCGACAAAACTACCTTCAGACATTCCCAAGTTTGAAGGTAAGGAGGGAGAATATCCTTCCAACCATTTCATCACCTTCCACATATGGTTCTCTTCAAACAACATCATGGATGAATCCATCTGATTAAGGTTATTTCAATGCACACCCATAGGCCCATCAACCAAATGGTGTGTATATGAGAAATCAGGGTCCCATGTGACTTTTGAATCCTTGGCCAAAACTTGTTTGACCTTCTTTCAACTACCAATCCACCATGACAATGGTCTCGAACTGCTATCCGAGTTCAAACAAACCTCAGTCACACATATCGTTGACCACATTCATGAATGGCATTGGCGACGTGGTTTATGAAAAGAAGAAACCACCAAGAAACAATGCCTTGATTGGTTTCTCAGATCACTCGTCCCTCTCCTTGCGAAAGTTGTGGCCTCCACCTTCTCCTAGTATAAAGAGGAGGCCATCACTAAGGATCTATAGTACGACCTCATTTACTCATAGTCAAGATACTTATATATAGTATTACATGATGCCCCGAGACCCATACCATTCGGCTAGGACAAACCTGGGATATCTCACTCAGCCGATGGATTAATTGGTACCATAAAACACCACAATATGTACATCAAACTACCACCTATGTATGGTACACCCCAACATCCAATGATATATAAAGGACCCTCTTATTACCCTCTTCCCCCTTATCAACCACCATATTATACTATAACCCCTGCACCTATGAGTGGACCCGCATCAACACCAATGATGCACATGACTGTTCAACCAAGTTCTAGTACCCCCTCTACCTCAGCTTACACCCTGAGCACTAGTGAATGCATTGCATATCCCTATGTACCATACAAATCATTGCCACAAAATTATTCATGCTTTCCATTTCCTAGTCCTCCACAACCCATGGCTCCACCACAAGGACAACCACATGATGGGGTTAACTTTGTTCAACCCTCTCCCATTCAACAATTTCAAAATTTTGAACAACTAAATACGGAAAATCCGTCCCATCATTCCAATAATGCCAATAAGAAAGGGAAAAAATGAAACAATACTAATCCCGGACCAGGGTGGAACAACCCCCAACAAAACCAACCTACTAGGGGCAACCAGAACCAGGGGAACCAGAACCCCCAAGGGGGCAATAACGACAAACACCAAGGGAGAAAAAAAAATAACCTATCGATAAACTTCCCTTGTGCCCTTTGCAGTGAGTATGGCCATTATACCCACCATGTCCCCCAAATTGTTGACTTTAAACAGATGAAATAATCCGTTAATGAACCATGTACCCCAACACCGCATGCCCCTCAGCGGGCCCCACAATAGTATGTGAAACAACCACCACCAGCGGTGTTGTAAAATCCTATTCCACACCAAGGTGTGATGAATACCGAGTAGGAGATGCACCCTGCCCCACCATAGATGGTACAATACCAAAATAGTAGGACTCCCACGGATTGCAACATCCTCCTCACTATTGAAGAAGATATTTGCTACAAATGCGCAATCATCAATATAGCACACCCCTTGAATCTACTCCTACTGCTTCAGAAGCAATTCTAGTTACAACCAGACCACCTTTGATGATTCCATGCCCTAACACTAAACCACCCCTTCGTATTCTTCTCATCCCATTATGACAGAATGTCAACAAACCTCAGGCTAGGGTGGCACACAATTACAGTCTGGTCGATGACTTGGAACAATATCCTGCAACCATGTCAGTTCTGGAGGTCCTCCAAACTTTCCCCACTCAATGACATTCATCACTTTCTACCTTGGGGGTAGTCAACCCTGCTAACACCAAACTCATCACATTTGATCTATATAGTGGAGAACCCTGTCTCCCCACTTTGGTATCTTTCCAGATACCAGTCAAAATTCGGAACATTACATTTCATCGATGTATCATTGATGAATGTGCCTCCACATGCATCATGTCCAAAACTATATGGCAGAAACTTGGATCTCTTTCAAAATTTCCCCGTTGAACTTGGGGGGAAAACCATCCCTATTGACATTGAGGTTATCGACGACCCACTCAATTACAATATCTTATTCGGACATAGCTACATGTATGCTATGAAGGCAGTGGCCTCTTCTATGTTTTGAATGATGTTATTCCCCTACAATGGGAATATTATCACCATCGATCAAGTTTCACATTACGAGATTAACCCTTCCTCCAACATCAACAACATCCTACCTTTTTTCCACACCAATTCTAATGCCTACCCAGTCGTTGAGATGGGCCCTAGAATTTTCAAATATCCATCAATGCTAGGGACATACCAGGGAGCACCCCCACTCATACACCCCTCATCTCAAGTATGTGTCATCTCTTCCAACATAACTAACACTGAAGATACCATTCCTCCCACTGAGGCTTCTTCACTTCCTGATGTCCCACTAGTTGCAAAACTCACACCTCAGGAATCCCCTGAGAACTCTCCAACACCACTTGTTCCCGATGTCCCTCTCCCCCAGGGTCACATCTCAGTTTGGGAAACATTCCCCCAAGCCATTACCTAAATCCCCTTATTCTACCCCCTACCAGGTGTAAAAGATTTATAGGTAGCCGCAACACTTACCCTCCCTAACATGGTGCTTGCCATCCTATTTTGGTATCTACACCCACCTAGGATGGTCCCTCAACCATCCCTCCCTCCACAAACTGATGGAACTTCAATGCAAATCCCAATCCTAACACCAACAACACCACAACCCACCCCCACTAGTCAACACCACCACTATAGCTGGGGGTAGAAAGAAGAAGAAAGAGCCTATCACTCCACTTCCCCCCGAGTTCAACCTCCTTACGCACTATGTGAGAAAGAAGGACACTCCACCAATCGATGTCCGTCTCTCCCCAAACTACGCAATTTAATTCAACTCCCTCAAGCAACCACACTGCTCATCGCTTCATCCAACACACCTAGTACTACCACCACAGGTAGCAAAGGGCTGCAAACTAAATTTGCATGTGCCATAAGTTTAGAGTATGGCCATTACACCCACCATTTCCCTGCACTACCTTAGTTTTGACAAGTGCTAATGACAGTATGCCAGAGCTTTCAACAGTAACCCCCTCCATCTACGTCGTGAAGCACCCATGTCACTGACATCCATTATGTCATGACCTCAATCAATGAACGAGTGAGATGTCCTTGCTCTCTTTGTGAATCCCTTGATCATTTAACATACCAGTGTCCTATGATCATTCAATATAGGCACCGACAAATGGCCCTTATTCAAAATCCTACACCCACCCCACTTCCAGTGACACTAGTGATTACCCCTACTCCATCTTCAGGTATTGTTCATATTATATCTCCTGATCCGGAGGCACTTCCCACTCCTCCATGGTTTATGGGTAGCCTATATGAGTATTTTCCCCCTAATCCTCCCAATTCTCCAGTTCATTTTCCCACATAAATCTTACGTCTGACCACAATCTTTAACCCACAATATCTTGATATTTGGTTTATGTTGAGCGAACCATCGCAACATCCTTGTGCCACCCCCTCTACCTCTTCACCACCAAAAGACACTCACATGGTGACACTCTCCAATGCTACTCCTGTGACATCCCCAAAAATAAAGTATTTTTGAAATTTAAATTTGTTGGAAAATTATTTTGTTTTTAGTAAATTCGAATTTGGAAAATTTTTTCCATTTATGGCAATTCCGAATTTTGAATTTGATAATTGTAATTAATTATTATGACTGTTGGGCAAAGACCTGATTTGACCCAACTAACTATTTGACTAGGACACTTGTATGAAAACAGAATATTTTATATTGATTGCAGGAGGAAAAATGGAACAACCATGTTAAATTCATCTGACCATGACTCCATGAGTGGGGAACATGTTGGACCTCTGGGATGATTTTTACAAGTGGAAAATCGGAGATTTGGCCATTGGCAGCCCCTGAAAATCAGGGATTTAGAAAGATGCGAAAATTCCCAAGGGAGGGAAAAATACCTAAGCAAAAAGATATTATGGATAAATAACATATGTGAGGAGGCATGACGCTGCCCAGTATGCTGGGAAAAAGATTATTGATTTTCCCTTGCTGTTATGAACACTACTAAGTGAATGTGAGGCAAGAGGAATCTGCTGGAATGGAAGGATAGTACTGAGGAGGATTCTTCCAATTTCACCCTCATGGATTCATGGTCAAGCTAGGGGGTGAATCGGGCAAGTGATTTTTGGCTTCCCTATTCTACAGTTGGGAGGAACGTGGTTGTTCCATTTGTCTTCCCGCAAACTGTTCCAGATATGTAAACCTTTCCTTCTCTATGTGAATGATTATATCTATTTGTTGTAATGTAACTATGTGAATGATTATGTCTACTTGTTGTAATGTACCTGACTGTACTAAGTTGAGATGGCTTCCATAGATGATATATGTTCATTGTATGAAGTTTTATAATCAAGGACTAAATTCTAGGATTTCCCCTCCTGAATTAAAATCTTGAGACAGAGTTATCCTGTGCAAGTGAATTTGAAAGTATAAATTCATCTATAGGCAAAATTTATATTTTTGTAATCACAATATCAGACAGATCTATCTATGAGTATTCGGATTGAGTAGGTCTGTACATATATTCTTGTAGACTCATATATATATATATATATATATATATATATATATATATATATATAGTGCACATAGATACAGATGTGGTAGTACTGTGTATAGATTTATTAAAGAAGATTTATTGACAGCAATAGAAAAATCTTTCATACAGAGATTTTTGTCAATCATTTTAGACATACAAACTCTACCAATAAGAAAATCAACTACTTCTCAAATAAGAAATAACTAAAACGAAGAGTCTGGAACTCCTCATATCTTACTACAGTAATATAAGTAAGTCATTGTTTTGTTATAAGATAATGCAGAGGTAAAATTCGAAAATAATTATTCTAGAGTATGCATGCGAAACTGTCATGAACGATATAGATTCAGCAATTACTGTTCTGTGTATGCAACACGTGATTTAAAACTCCTACCAGCCCTTTGGCCTAAACAATGAAAAAAGTATATATATATATATATATATATATATATTAATATATATTATTCTGGAAGAAAAAACATAGAATTGGAACTTTACTTAGACCATTATATCCAATCTAACTAATTGCTATTGCAGATTTAAACCACATTGGTAATAACTATAAGGAATGTCGAAATGAGATAAAATGATTTAGTATTATGGATCTAGCATAAGTCGATCCAATGTCTAGCATTTGAAAATAGGTCATGTCTTCAAGGTAATAACCCTGGTATTTAAAATTTAGGGCATAACAAGACCCGAACAGTAATCGGTTATCAAATATTTCATTTACTCTAACGGACAGGACAATCCCGTAGAATAAATTTCTGCAAAAGTTATAATGTAACCACCAGGAACAAATCCCCAGTTACCTTTGGGAAAATTTTCCACCTTCTTCCAAACCCGATAGGAATCTGAGGGAATTGAATTTGAATGACCTCTTTTAAATTTGGCAACCATGACTGTTCGAAAATCCAGAAGGGTTCAGAGGGGAACTCGAATACCTATTGCACCAAGTATGGGGATGAACATCCAAGAGCATTGTGTAGACGAAAATACTGGAAAATTCACCTTACAAGGATTAGAAAGTCATACTTAAGGAAAACTTGAAGAAACAGAAACAAAACGATAATTGTTTTCTTTTAACAAATCATGTAAAGACTTTACTTAACTTCCAACCCCGGCTTGCATGACCTTTCCTTGTTGATTTCCAGCTGGACAGTTGCTCAGGGCTGAGGATGGATGGGTGGTAGCTCACTGATGGGTACCCTCACATCAAACAGGGCCCATCATTAGAAGTTGTGTATCAATTCAAGGAAAAAAAAATATAACGAACTAAAGCAATATAGTGAATATATTTATACAACAGTCATAATTAATGAACAACGAGAGAAACTGTACTAAGTCCCTTCATACAGAGACGGTATGGAGTGTTTTAATACTTAAGAATTACTTTCATACCAGAAGTATATCTAACTGTCGATATTAGACTACCTTTAAAAAAAAAAAAAACGGGTAAACATGTTGTGTACAGACGTCATGAAACTCATTTCTTTCCACACGGTACAAGAACTACTCGTTAGTTGAGTTATAGACCCACCATAAAATTTTTACATGGAATATACTCTTAATTCAATGGTTGTTATAGAAAACCCTGGCCACTAGTTCGAGTCGTAAGATTGGCGAAGAGGACAAACAATATTTGAGAAAGGACAAGGACGCTTTACTGGTATCTCGGCATGCCAAAATCACAGAAGCCTTTGGTTCAATACTGAACATCCGGTAGAGACCATGATAGAGACAAGGGGATATATACGATGCCTTGTACATTTCGAGAAGGGGCTCTTCCGTGAGGCTCCACCCTTCCTTAGATGAATGAGATAGCATTTACTAAAAACCCTATGAATGATGGCGTATACAATAAAACAACAAAGAATGTAGTGACTGTAACCAAAGGAAAATAAACCTGAGATGTCAAGAAATGCATAACCTTTCCATTATTCAAGCTATAGACTGTAGAGTAACCTTCATGTCGAACGACCCAGTAACCAGAATGATTTTCTAATATAGAAACTTCCAAAGAGCCACAAACCAGAAGCTCTTTCCTTATTATGCAGAATTCCAATGGCAGAGATCCGTCCAATACGTTTGATTCCAGAACAAGTCCACAACTTCAACATTGAGTAGTTATAGAGAGGATTAGATGACTTGATATTTGGTTACAGGGAGCACACAGAGCTGGTTTTTCGAAGGAAGACTAATGAAAATGGTAGTTCTAGAGCTCATCTACTAGTTTATGGATGTTTAATGATGGTCCTTAAGTCAATACTGTAGTTAGGGCAAGGTGGCGAGATTTTGGAGGGACACTTTAAACTCATGATAATCTCAAGAGGTTGTTTCCAACACGTCGTAAATGCTCTGGCAGAAGGGTCATTATACCTCCTTCACCGTATCTGAGCTTAGTCCCATCTAAATCCATGAAATGGAATTGGCAGGCATTCCAGTCTTCTGGTTCTAAGTTTGGTTAGGGTTCGTTACTCGAATAGGATGTCGGTTGTCCCTAAAGGGGTGAGGAAATAACTAGATTCGTAATTACCATTTCCACGCTTGGCATTCACGTGTTCTATGTCCACGTTGATGGCAAGGAGCACATTAAATTCTCTGCCACCCTTGCCCAAAGAAAACGTAATTTCCACACCAACATTTATGAAGGGTCATTCTTAGTACTCCTCTCACGGTTGGCCTTGTTGGCGCGGTACCTTTGGAAATGGATTATATAGATGTAGGACTTTTGTTTAAACGTTTATGGCACAATAAGATTGATAATAGTATGATTATACATAGAATGTTACTTAACCACTTGGTGGCGCAATTTATTCGGCCATAGATATATATACATATGTATATAAATTGTTGCATGATTATGTTGTGGCAAAGTCATTATATAAACTCTTTGGTATGTATATATGTATATTTTGACCAGGACAAGAGTGTAGCCTATGCGATTAGGATAATGAAATACTGTTAGGATTACAAGGAGTCATTCGAAGAGAAGATAAAGTTTATAATTTCACTTATAAAATAGCTTTAGTAAGTTTCAATGTGGAAGAAGAAATTCTTAATCTCCCTTGTGGCAAGATTTGAGCCAGATATACCTTTGAATTTAGAATCTATGCCTACAAAGAAAAAAATAAATAAGTTATTTTTTTTGAGGTAATTAGAGGTGCAATACATATGGTATCAGAGAAAAAGTTACAACACTGGGCTTGAACAGGGCCACATTAGTTGCTTAGTATATATTCTGATTTATGTAAAACTAATAAATCTTATGGTTACAAACAAAAAACCCTTTATGTTTTGTGTTAATTATGGTAGCTCAGGACGATGTAGAAATCAGGATGGAAGGAAATCCACAGCAAAGACCTCCTGGAGATATAAGATAGAACAGTGACGGAAGCTCACCCACGGAGGTGTTGGAAACAATGAGGAATCTTATTGTTGAACTGCAAATTTTCAAAGCTGACAATGAAAAATTGAAGAAAGTAGAGCAGGAACAACAAGAGATAAATGAAGTCCTATTGCGTAGTATAGTGACCAAGAAAATCCCAAAGGACAATAACCATGATGAAGAGGTCAGCAAAAGGGCCTCCAAGAACTCTGGGCCGGAAACAAAAAAAGGAGACAATTCATATGAAGGAACACCTTCAGCTGAAGACAAAACTAAACCAGACAGAAAAAGAAAACTAGACCACCTTGAAGGATAATTTAAAAAGATTAAACCAGCTACCTTTGATGGAGAATCTAGGATAGGAGAAGAAGTTGAGGCATGGTTGTTGGACATCAAAAAATACTTCCATATCTACAACTATTCCGGCAACATGAAGGTCAAAATGGCCATCTACAATCTGAAAGGGAAGGCCAACATTTGGTGGCAAGACCTGAAATTGGCCAAGGGCCTAAAGGAGAAACAATTGGAATGGTCCGACTTTAAGAAGTATTTCAAGAAACAATACCTTTCTAAAAGCTATTATGAAAGGAAGACGGAATAATTTTACAAGTTACGACTTGGACAGATGACGATGGAGGACCTTATAAATAAATTTCTGGAACTACTAAGGTTCGTACCGTACATCCGGGAGGATAAGGTAAAAATCCAGAGATTCTTAAGCTGTATACCATAGTCCTACAAGGATAGAATTGAGTTTGACAACCCTAAATCCTTGAGTGAAGTATTCAGGAAAGCACAAATGTGTTATGACCAGTATAAATAGCGGGTAGAGTTTCCCAAAGCCTGGAAGGATAAGAAACAATATCGAATGAACCAGAGGAAGAAGGCATACCAGCTAGCTCCTTATCGAAATGCAGCGAAAAGTTTTCCGAGAAAGGATTTTCACATCAATCATCTGAATACGCAAGGCAGTGGTAAACTGGTAAACCTGGGAATGAAGAATTTTGGGGACATCTCCCATGAGCCATTAAAGTGTTGGGAATGTGGAGAGCCTCATCTAAGGAGGAACTGTCCATGTTTAATTTCAGCAAACATAACTGTTGTTCATAATTTGCAAGAAGCCTCGACTGTGGGAGACGTGGGCAAAATCCTACATCGGATAAATGTAGCCATAGATGGTCGACAAGATGACCACCAGTCCTCAGTGGTAGAAACCGAAGGTAAAATCAATAACACTTGAATTTCTGTTTTAATTGACCCTGGAGCTACGTTAAGTTATGTTACTCCTGATGTAGTAGAGTCAAATAAACTTAAGAAACTGAAGCATGCAAAATCATGGCTTGCACAACTAGCAACAGGTACTAAAAGGAAGGTAGTTGACTTTATTTTTGATTTTGAGTTTAGCTTAGATGGTCAAAATATAATAACAAATCTCAACATCCTACCACTAGGATCTTATGATATGATTATCAGGATGGATTGGTTGGAACAACACAAAGAATTACTAGATTGTTATACAAAGATACTTAGCTATAAAGACGAGTTTAGCACTGCTAGAACAACCCAAGGTATACCAAAACCTGTATCAGTCAGACAAGTTTCAGCGATGCAACTCAAGAAATGTATGAGAAAGGGATGTCAAGTTTATGCCATCCAAGTAACAAATCTGTTAGGAAAAGAATATAAGCCAAAGTTAGAAGACTTTACTGTCCTACGTGAATTCAAAGACATGTTTGTGGATTAGGTACCAAAATTACCACCTAGAAGGGAAATAGACTTCTCCATATACCTACTACCCGGTTCATCCCCTATCTCAAAATCACCTTACCGAATGAGTCTACAAGAACTGACAGAATTAAAAATACAATTACAGGAATTGTTGGACAAAGAGTATATCAAACTGAGTGTTTCACCATGGGGGGCAACAGTCCTCTTTGTGAAAAAGAAAGACGGTACACTAAGACTATGTATCAATTATAGACAACTAAACAAAATGACTATTAAGAACAAATACCCCTTACCAAGGATAAATGATCTGTTTGATCAAGTAGGTGGGGCCAAGATCTTTTCAAAGTTGGATTTACAATCCGATTATCATCAAGTTAGGATAAAAGATGAGGACATAAGCAAAACAACGTTTCAGACAAGATATGGACACTACAAATTCGTAGCCATACCTTTCAGACTCACTAACGCACCAACCACATTTATGTGCCTAATGAACAATATTTTTAGTCAGTACTTGGACAAGTTTGTGGTAGTATTTATCGACGATATTCTAGTCTATTCAAAAATGGAGGAAGAACATGATGAACACTTAAGTATAGTTTTGCAAACGTTGAGAAAACACAAATTGTATGCCAAATTTGACAAGTGTGATTTTTATCAGAAAGAAATACAATATCTAGGACATGTAATTTCAGCAGAAGGCATTTCCGTAGACCCAGAGAATATAAAATCCATTATCGAATGGCCAGTACCTAAGGATGTAGCGGATATCTGGTCATTCATTGGGAATCACCGGATATTATCACAGATTTATAGAAGTGTTTTCCAAGATAGCCTACCCTATCATGTCATTACAAAAGAAGGGGACCAAGTTTAACTGGTCAGAGAAGTGTCAAGATAGTTTTAACAAGATGAAGGAATTATTGACAATTGCACCCATATTGAAGGTAGCAGACCCAGATAAAGACTTCACCGTATGTGTTGATGCAAGTAAAGAAGGACTAGGTGGTGTCCTAACTCAGGAAGGACACGTTATTTGTTATGAGTCCCGGAAATTAAAATAACACGAGCGAAATTATGTCACTCATGAATTAGAATTGGCAGCAGTAATACACGCCTTAAAAATGTGGCAACACTACATAATGGGTAGAAAATTTCTACTATTGACTGATAATAGTGGGGTGAAATATATTTTCAGCCAGCCAGATATTAATGCAAGACAAGCAAGATGGCTAGCCTTCTTGAGCGAATTCAACGTCGAGGTCAGACATATCAAGGGTAAGGAAAATAAAGTAGAAGATGCTTTAAGTAGAAGAGTCCATGGGTTATTTGAGATAAATATCAGCAGGGCAGAAAGTGATCTGGAACAAAGAATAAGGACGTCAGGTATTAATGACGAAAATTACACTAAGATGATAGAAGAATTACAAAACAATACCACAAACTCAGATAAACTATATCTAAGTATCGACAAGAAGGGACTATTACGATGTAAAAATAGACTTTACATACCAGATTCAGTAGAGTTAAAATTAACAGTTTTGGAATAAGTGCATAAGAAACCGTATTATGGCCATCCAGGTTACCAGAAAACAATAACAACACTTAGAAAACTATTTTACTGGCCTAATATGAAGGAGAAAACAGCAGAGTATTTGGCTAGGTGCCAAGATTGTCAGCAGGTTAAGGCTGAGCACCAGCATCCAACTGGCCTATTATAGCCATTTCTAGTACCAGAATGGAAATGGGAGACCATATCGTTGGACTTTATAACAAGTTTTCATAAAACTCAGAAACATAATGATTCTATCATGGTTGTAATAGATAAACTCAGTAAGTCTTCCCACTTTATTCCTGTAAAGTCTACTTTTAAAGCTATAAACATTGCTGAAATATTTATGAAAGAAATTTTTAGACTGCATGGTATTCCTAAAATGGTGATTTTAGATAGAGACGTAAAATTTACATCTGCTTTTTGGAAGGAATTGTTTGCAGGGCTAAATACTAACTTGAATTTCAGTACGAGTTATCATCCACAAACGGATGGACATACCGAAAGGACAAACCAAATCATAGGGGATATGCTCTGCACGAATGTAAGAACAAAACCGAGCAAGTGGGAAGACTACCTACACTTGGTAGAATTTGCATATAACAATGGGTACCAAACTTTAGCTATGTTGAGCCCTTTCGAAGTACTGTACGAAAGAAAGTGTATGACTCCAATTAGATTGGATAACCTGGCTAAGAGACTCATGGTTGGACAATAGATTCTCCAAGAAATGGAGAACATTGTAAGAAAGGTACAACAGAACTTGAAAGAAGCACAGGACAGATAAAAGAGCTATGCAGATCAAAAAAGAAGACACTTGGAATTTCAAGTGGGAGACCATGTTTATTTGAAGGTCAAAGCCCAAAAAATCTCGTTGAAGTTAGGGAAATATGCCAAGCTAGCACCCAGGTTTTGTGGGCCCTTCGAGATACTAGCTCGAATTGGACCCCTAGCATACCAACTTGCACTTCCAGCTAATCTAAGAATTCATAATGTATTTCATGTTTCTTTGTTGAAAAAATATATTCATGACCCTACTCATATGATTGATTGGAACTTGATGTAGGTGGAATCCGAAGGTGAGTTCCAGGTGGAACCCCTATGCATTCTGGACTGGAGAGAAATAGCACTTCGGAACAGAGTCATCACTCAGGTAAAGGTGCAATTGAAGCACTTTAGTCCTGAGGAGGCCACTTGGGAGTTGGAGGGAGATTTGCAGAAATCTCATGCAATCCTGTTCCAAGAAAGGAACGAACACTAAGGATAGTGTTTTACTGAAGGGGGAAAGGATGTGACATCCCCAAAAATAAAGTATTTTTTAAATTTAAATTTGTTGGAAAATTATTCCGTTTTTAGTAAATTCGAATTTGGAATTTTTTTTCCATTTATGGAAATTTTCAATTTCGAATTTGATAATTGAAATTAATTATTATGACTGTTGGGCAGAGACCTGATTTGACCCAACTAACTATTTGACTAGGACACTTGTATGAAAATATAATATTTCATATTGATTGTAGGAGGACAAATGGAAAAACCATGTTAAAGTCAGCTGACCATGACTCCATGAGTGGGGAACATGTTGGAACTACCTCTGGGCTGATTGTTAAAGTGGAAAATTAGAGATTTGGCAATTGGCGGCCCCTGAAAATCATGGATTTAGAAGGATGCGAAAATTCCCAAGGGAGGGAAAAAGACCTAGGCAAAAAGATATTATGGATAAATAGCATATGTGAGGAGATAGGACACTGCCAAGTATGCTGGGAAAAAGATTATTGATTTTCCCTTGTTGTTATGAACACTACTGAGTGAGTGTGAGGCAAGAGGAATCTGCTGGAAAGGAAGTGTAGTACTAAGGAGGAGTCTTCCAAGTTCTCCCTCATGGATTCATGGTCAGGCTAGGGGGTGAATCAGGCAAGTGATTTTTGGCTGCCCTATTCTACGGTTGGGAGGAACGTGGATGTTCCTTTTGTCTTCTCGCGAACTGTTCCAGATATGTAAGCCTTTCCTTCTCTGTGTGAATGATTATATCTATTTGTTGTAATGTAACTATGTGAATGATTATGTCTACCTGTTGTAATGTACCTGACTGTACTAAGTTGATCTGGCTTCCATAGATGATATATGTTCATTGTATGAAGTTTTATAATCAATGACTAAATTCTGGGATTGCCCCTCCTGAATTAAAAACTTGAGACAAAGTTATCCTGTGCAAGTGAATTTGAAAGTATAAATTTTTCTATAGGCAGAAGTTATATTTTTGTACTCGCAATATCAGACAGATCTATCTATGAGTATTCGAATTGAGTAGGTTTGTAAATATATTCTTGTAGACTCATATATATATATATATATATATATATATATATATATATATATATATAGTGCACATAGATACAGATGTGGTAGTACCATGTATAGATTTATTGACAGCAATAGAAAACTCTTTCATACAGAGATTTTTGTCAATCATTTTAGACATACAAACTCTACCAATAAGAAAATCAACTACCTCTCAAATAAAAAATAACTGAAACGAAGAGTCTGGAACTCCTCATATCTTACTAGGGATGATTTCAAGGATGGAAATGTATTTTAAAATGTAGAAACCTTGGCTAATCTTACTTATCCTTCATATGCCAACTATAAACGTTTGGCAATATTTTTGTAAGAATATTCAAATTTCTAAGGATATTATATAGTTTTTATAAAATCTTGGCAATTTTTAAGGTAAAATAATTTTATCTTATAGAATTTGGGTGAATCATTTTTAAAATAGGGAATCTCATTTTTGGAAAAACCATGGAAAATTAGCCCAAGAGAGAAATTTAGCCCCTAAAATCATCCATGTATCTTACTACAGTAATATAAGTAAGTCATTGTTCTGTTATAAGATAATGCAGAGGTAAAATAGGAAAATAATTATTCCAGAGTATACATGTGAAACTGCTGTGAACGGTATAGATTAAGCAATTATAGTTTTGTGTATGCAACACGTGATTTAAAACTCCTACCAGCCCTTTGGCCTAAACAAATGAAGAAAGTACAAATATATATATATATATTATTCTGGAAGAAAAAACATAGAATCAGAACTTTACTCAGATCATTATATCCAATCTAACTAATCACTATTGCAGATTTAAACCACATTGGTGATAATTATAAGGAATGTTGAAATGAGATAAAATTATTTAGTATTATAGATCTAGCATAAGTCGATCCAACGTCTCACCTTTGAAAACAGGGCCTGTCTTCAAGGCAATAACCCTGGTATTTAAAATTTAGGGCATAACGAGACCCGAGCAGTAATCTATTATCAAATATTTCATTTACTCTAACGAACAGGACAATCCTGTAGAAGAAATTTCTGCAAAAGTTATACTGTAACCACCGGGACCAAATCCCCAGTTACCTTTGTGGAAATTTTTCCCCTTCTTCCAAACCCGATAGGAATCTGAGGGAATCGAATTTGAATGACCTCTTTTAAATTTGGCAACCATGGTTGTTCGAAAATCCAGAAGATTTCAGAAGGGAACTCGAATACCTATTGCACCAAGTATGGGGATGAACATCCAAGAGCATTGTGTAGATGAAAAGCCTAGAAAATTCACCTTACAAGGATTAGAAAGGCATACTTAAGGAAAACTTGAAGAAATAGAAATAGAAGGATAATTGTTTTCTTTTAACACATCATGTAAAGGCTTTACTTCACTTCCAACCCCGGCTCGCATGACCTTTTCTTGTTGATTTCCAGCTAGATAGTCACTTAAGGCCAAGGATGGATGGGCGGTAGCTCACTGATGGGTACCCTCGCATCAAAAAGGGCCCATCATTAGAAGTTGTGTATCAATTCAAGGAAAAAAAATTAATGAACTAAAGCAATATAGTGAATATCTTTATACAACAGTCATAATTAATGAATAGCGAGAGAAACTGTACTAAGTCCCTTCATACAGAGATGATATGGAGTGTTTTAATCCTTAAGAATTACTTTCATACCAGAAGTATATCTAACTGTCGATATTAGACTACCTTTAAAAAAAAAAAAAAAACGGGTAAACATGTTGTGCGTAGACGTCATGAAACTCATTTCTTTCCACACAGTACAAGAACTACTCGTTATTTGAGTTATAGACCCACCAGAACATTTTTATAGGGAATATACTCTTAATTCAACTGTTGTTACAAACAAACCTGGCCACTGGTTTGAGTCGTAATATTGGCGAAGAGGACAAACAATATTTGAGAAAGGTCAAGGTCGCTTTACTGGTATCTCGGCATGCCAGAATCACAAAAGCCTTTGGTTCAATACTGAACATCCAGTAGAGACCGTGATAGAGACAAGGGGATATATATGACGCCTTGTACATTTCAAGAAGGGGCTCTTCTGTGAGGCTCCACCCTTCCTCAGATGAACGAGATAGCGTTTACTAAAAACCCTATGAAGGATGGCGTATACAGTAAAACAACAAAGAATGCAGTGACTGTAACCGAAGGAAAATAAACCCAAGATGTCAAGAAATGCATAACCTTTCCATTATTCAATCCATAGACTGTAGAGTAACCTTCACATTGAACGACCCGGTGACCAGAATGATTTTATAATACAGAAAGTTCCAAAGAGCCACAAACCAGAAGCTCTTACCTTATTATGCAGAATTCCAATGGCAGAGATTCATCCAATACGTTTGATTCGAGAACAATTCCACGACTTCAACATTGAGTAGTTACAGAGAGGATTAGATGACTCGATATTTGGTTACAGGGAGCACACAAAGCCAGTTTTCGAAGCAATACTAATGAAAATGGTNACATTGAGTAGTTACAGAGAGGATTAGATGACTCGATATTTGGTTACAGGGAGCACACAAAGCCAGTTTTTCGAAGCAATACTAATGAAAATGGTAGTTCTAGAGCTCATCTACTAGTTTACGGATGTTTAATGACAGTCCTTAAGTCGGTACTGCAGTTAGGGCATGGTGATGAGATTCTGGAGGGACACTTTAAACTCATGATAATCCTGAGAGGCTGTTTCCAACATGTTGTAAATTCTCTGGCAAAAGGGTCATTATACCTCCTTCACCGTATATGAGGTTAGTCCCCTCTAAATCTACGAAATGGATTTGGCATGCATTCCAGTCTTCTGGTTCTAAGCTTGGTTAGGGTTCATTACTCGAATAGGATTTTGGTTGTCTCTAAAGGGTTGAGGCAAGAACTGGATTCATAACTACCATTTCCATGCCTGGCATTCATGCATTCTATGTCCACATTGATGGCAAGGAGTGCATTAAATTCACTTCCACCCTTGCCTGAAGAAAACATAATTTCCACACCAACATTTATGAAGGGTGATTCTTAGTACTCCTCTCACGGTTGGCCTTGCTGGCATGGTACCTTTGGAAATGGATTATATAGATGTAATACTTTTGTTTAAACATTTATGGCACAATAAGATTGATAATAGTATGATTATACATAGAATGCTACTTAACCATTTGGTGGCACAATTTATTCGGCCATAGATATATATACATATGTATATAAATTGTTGTGTGATTATGTTGTGGCAAAGTCGTTATATAAACTCTTTGGTATGTATATATGTATAGTTTGACCAGTACAAGAGTGTAGCCTATGCAATTAGGATAATGAAATATTGTTAGGATTACAAGGAGTCATTCGAAGAGAAGACAAAGTTTATAATTTCACTTATAAAATAGCTTTGGTAAGTTTCAATGTGGAAGAAGAAATGCTTAATCTCCCTTGTGGCAAGATTTTAGCCAGATATACCTTTGAATTTAGAGTCTATGCCTACAAAGAAAAGAATAAATAATCTTCTTTTTTTGCGGTAATTAGAGGTGCATTACATATGGTATCAGAGCAAAAGTTACAACACTGGGCCTGAACAGGGCCACATTAGTTGCTTAGTATATATTATGATTTATGTAAAACTAATAAATCTTATGGTTGCAAATAGAAAACCCTTTCTTTGGCAAGAATCAAATTCATATTCATCCAACAAACCAATACAAAACAACATTCACTACCCCATGGGGTACTTTTTCATATCGTGTCATGCCTTTTGGCCTCAAGAACTCTAGTGAGACATTCCAACAGGCCATGACGTATGTTTTTCATGATCTGGCTCGTATCATCCTTGCATACTTGGACGACCTCACCGCTCGATCCAAGAAATGCACTCAACATCTAGATGACTTACGAGTCATATTTCAAAGGTGTCATCGGTACAATATCTGCTTGAACCCCCTCAAGTGTGTATTGTGCGTCACCATTGGATGCCTCCTTGGGTTCATTGTTTCCCAACGTGGAATCACCGTAGACCCCCTCAAGGTCCAAGCCATCACAGAAATTCCACCACCTCGGAATTTACCCCAACTACAGAGCCTACAAGGCAATGCTAACCTTTTACGCCAATTTGTACCCGATTACGCCACTCGTGCACACGGTTTCCTTCGCTTGTTGTGTCACAATATCCCATTTCGATGGGATGAACATGCCCAAACCACTTTTGATGATTTAAAGTGTCTCTCTCCAATGCCCCTTTGATTAATCCACCCGACTATAATTGTGACTACATCCTCTACTTATCGACCTCAACCGTCTCAGTAGCAGGAGTTCTTGTCTATCTAGGGGATGATGGTCGCGAACATGTAATTTACTATATTATTAAAAATATTTCAGGGCCACCCCTAAAGCACAATCACGAAGAGAAACTCACCCTTGCAGTTGTCCTTTTAGTCCAGAAAATGTGCCATTATATCCTGCTTCGCACTACCAAAGTTATGGCAGATTCCAACCCCATGCAATACTTGCTCAGTCGTTGGAAAATTAATGGAAAATTTGCCCGATGGATCATCATCCTTCAGGAGTATGACCTCTAATTTTCAACTCCCAAGAGAAAGAAAACTCCTCATCCCTCACCACCTCCCTGAGGCGCGTCGATTCTCTCTCCCTCCAATGGAATGGCATCCTGAACTGGTCACCTACATCCACATACACAGTGCTTGATCAGACATCACAAACCATAAAACTGCCAAATCTCAAAAAAGATGAGTTTTTTTACCCTCCATCTTTGCCTCATGTGTGCGGCTATCATCCCCATAAGCGTGCACATATGTGTGCCTATTCTTCTCAAAGTTGCACATCAATGCACACCTATCAAAAAAATAGATGCGCATCCATGCACACCTGTCACACCAACAAGTACACATTCATGCGCAACTGCTTGCTCCACAGCTGTGCAAAAGTGCGCAAGTGTTAGGGAAATAGCCGCGCACGAGTGCGCAGCTGTACTTTGAATAGGTGTGCATCCAATGCATGCCTATTTTCCTCATTTAGGCACCCCCATGCCTGGCTGTCTTAATTACAACCACGCACCCAAGCACGGGAATCCTTCAATTGCTCGCACACTGGGGGGCCCACCCTCACAAAATCTCCCATCACGACCATCTATACAACCCTACCCAAAAAAGAAATCCTAACTACTATGCAGGAGGATGAGACCACTAACCTGGCTCTCACAAATCTTGGATCGGCTGGCTCGAACTCTTGAAATCTCCAAATCTCCTCTAAACACCTCTCATCAACTAACTATGGAAGCAGGTACAAATGAGGTGGCATTATGGGCCCTACAGCTATATATAGTCCCTTTTTCCAAACTTCCATGCTCAATTACAGGAACTCAGAGCATCCATTTTTTGATCTATCTTTAGCGACGGGATCAGGATCTTGCCACCTACACAACCACATTCCTCGGGTCACCATTGATCCTTGACCCTAGGGGAGCATTTTTATCACATCACGCCCAAGTATGCATGCCCATGTTAAACATTATCGAATAAATTTTATACGTTCTTTATCTTCAGATATTGTTCATGTCGGTTATTCAGTTTTTATGTGTGAAGGTACTTGGTCACTACGCATCGACGCAACCCCTTCAATTATATGATTGACACTGGCATGTAATCATTCCCTCTGAATATCAATTGCATCTCCCAATCACACCCTCTGACATTTTCCTGTAGTAACCTCACAACTGGCTCTATAGTACTATCACCTAGTAGCATTCTCTCTCACATGAGTTGTCCCATTCATAGTCCCCTTTGGCACTTTGACGCTCATGCTGCTTTCACCCCCTAGGGACGGGAGTCCTAATAGTAGTTCGCATGTTCAAGAATCAGCCACATACTTCTTCTCCTCATTATGTTAGCCTTCCCAATGGACTCCCTGGAACTCTCATCATGGTTTCACTTTGACTACACCCTCACAGTATCATTAAACCTTCCATTCCCTCCACAATTAGTTTTCCCATCTGCAAATTTCCCTCCATTCATTTACCTCATACAGAAACCCACCCATGGGGCCACCACCCTCCACCAGTTCTTCATCCAACTTGCGCCCTCACAGGCCAAGCCATCTTTCACTGGGGCACCCATTTCTGTATCTGCACATTTATCCCACCTGATTCTTTATTCATTTGGTAATTGTACAAAACCTTTATTTCCAACATTTACATAGATTTTGTTGTTGCCTTTAGTGACCTTCCTTTCCCGACAAAGCAACCCCTGTCACCCTTGGTTGGGTAATTTCTTGACATTTTACTCTTGTTGACATCATCCATAAATCCAAAGTATCCCACAGTCCAGGTACCACTGATCTCTAAGTTTGTCCACTTTGTCACGCCTCTGGCACAATTTAAACCCACTTCTAGTCGTCCCCCTGATTCTAGACCCAATTTCATGGTTGTTGCCACTCATACTTCACAAAAACCCCCAACCAAGGGTAGTCTTGCATCTCACCACATATTGACTATGTCCATGTCCCTCATAAGTTCCTGATCTATAACCATAGATTTCTTGAAGCCCTTTTCTTCTTGGTGTCGCGTCTCCCTTTCTGTCGTCATCAACACAGTTTCCAAAAGGGTGATAGTATCTTGACTCTCATGACCTTTACAATGAGGAGTCTCAGACAACACAGGGAGAACCATCATTTCTCTCTGTTTTTGTTGACCCCCATAACATTTGAATTCAAAACAATCTCATCTACGGTGGGTCTTACCTTGCGACTATTGCATGTTTTTTATACTAGTTGACAACCTCTGAAATTTGTTGGGCTCTCAATGCCTGCAAGTCATCGACACTCCTTCCAAGTGTCATCGCCTCTTTTCAGAGTATGTTCACCATCATCATTTTCATCTGCCATTATCAAACCGCCCCGGAGGGCCCTACATTCATCTATATCAGCATACAACTTCAGTTACTGTCTTACACATTTTGAGTTACATGACACGAGAATGGGGCATGCCCTCCTTGTTTGTATACAATTTTTATTTTTCCACACCTAGTGTAAGGTTTGGGTCCCACAGGTTCCCCTCTCCCTCCAATGGGTCACTCTTGCAATTCCTCTCCACATTATTTGTTACAATGGGACTCTCAGTAGAAGAAACATTGATGTATTTCGGCTATACGTATGCTCCTAACCTCGCACATCAGGGGGCATTTGTTATCACTAAAATTTTGTCTGCAAATGATTACGGAAATCCAGCATCTACAAAACACCTATTAGTTCATTCATGGCCCAAAAAATGTGTTTCCAAAGGGAAAACTATACAACTGGTTATAAAATCAACATGCGCTCAAAATATAAAGGAAGGACGTGCATGTACGCCAGTCGAAAAACACCGGAAAAGAGCATATGTGCCCGATGCATGATTGTGTACACAAAAATCCATGCAAACCTAAGAACGACACATTTATGATTCTGGTCAGCCTCCCACCCACTTCTGGTTCATCTCCCAAGTCGATTTAACACTCAAATCTGAACTGGATCCGAGTGGGGGACTGGTCAAAGACCTAAGGGTGCCCTAAAAACCCCCTTGTTCACACTAAAGACCGGTTGGATAATGCCTCAAAGATTTACTATAAAAAGAGGCCATGGGTTCACTATATTTGGAAGAATCTATTTGTATTGTTATGATGCCTCTATTCTCCTACAAGTAACCTCTTTCCTTCTTGGAGCATACTAGCATCATTTCATTGAGCCATTCTCCTCACCTCTTGAGGGATTGAGCTTTGGATTTCTTGAACATTTCCTTTTTAGTTTTCTATTTGTAATGAGAGCTCTCACATATGGGATTCAAGATCCCTCCCTTGGAGGAAGAGGGGACCCATAAGTCTCCCTTTCTCTTTGGTGTTTTCCCACTAATACAATCTATCCATTGGTGGCATGACTATTGGTCAATTGTGTGATTTATTTTGGTTCTAATTTCCTTATGCACTTTAGTTTCATTTCTTTAGTTGTTATTCTCTTAGTTGTTTATTTATTTATTGTGCTTGATGTGTATAACTCTTTCACTAACTTTTTTTCTATTCAGCTGACCCAAATGGACTTGCGAGTGTCTCTCTTTTGCTCATTCAACTGACGAAAAAGATACAACATGTACTTAATAGGAATATGTTTAGTTTTACTGTGGTAGGCTAGATTATTGGCCAAGTGAATATCACTTTGACTATCATAAATTAGCTTTACTTTGTTCTGAATCCTTCTAAACTCACCAAACAAACCTTTTAACCAAATCACCTCTTTGCAAGCATGTGAAGTAGCTATGTATTCTTCTTTTGTAGTGGATAAAGTAACAATGCTTTGTAGCTTTGACATCCAACTAATAGCTCGACTTGCAAGAGTAAAGACATATCCTGAAGTTTACCTCATTTTTTCCAAATCACATGCAAAATCAAAATAAACATATCCACAGACTAACTCACAACCACTGTTATAGGTGATACAGTAATCACTTGTGCCCCTCTGATACCGAAACACCCATTTCATTGTTTCCCATTTCTCTTTACCTGGAATTGCCATATATTTGCTGACAACCCCAACTGCATGTGAAATGTCTATTCTTGTACTAACCATCACATACATTAAACTTCCTGATGCATTAGCATACGATATTTGAGACATATGTTCCTTTTCTTCTTTTGTACTAGGACATAAACTTGAAGAAACCTTAAAATGGGAGCAAAAGGTACAAAAAATGGTTTCACATTGTTCATACCAAACCTCAAAAGTATTTTCTCGACATAATTCTATTGTGACAAACAAAGCTTACCATTCCTCCTGTCTCTAAATATATCCATGCCCAAAATCTCCTTTGTTTCTCCTAGATATTTCATATCAAACGTCTTAGCCATTTGAGCCTTTAACATGTTGATCTCAGTTATTCTTTTTCTTTCTAAAATCACATCGTCAACATAGAATACTAAGATAATGAATATGCCATTATTCAATTTCTTAAAGTAAACACAATGATCATACTCACTCCTTGTATAATTCTAGCGCATCATGAAAAAGTCAAATTTCTTGTACTATTGTCTGGGTGACTGCCTTAGACCATACAATGATTTCTTGAGCCTGCAAACAAATTTCTTGTTGTGATTCTGAATGAACCCTTCAAGTTGTTCCATGTAAATCTCCTCATCCAAATCTCCATGTAAGAAAGAAGTCTTAACATCTAGCTTCTCCAACTCCAAATCAAGTGACGCAACTAATGCTAACACAATTCGAATTGAAACAATCTTAACAACTGGTGAACAAATCTCATGAAATTCAATACCTTCTTTCCGAGAATATCCTTTTGCAAACAACCTTTCTTTGTACCTTTCTACCTTATCATCAACACCCTTCTTCAGCTTGTAGACCCACTTACAACCTATAGTTTTCTTGTTTCTTGGAAGTTCTACCAGGTCCCATGTAGCATTCTTCACTAAAGCATTAATTTCATCCTTCATTGCTTCTTTCCATTTTTCACTATTAGAACCCTCCACAACTTCCTAATAGCATGAACATTCATCATCATTAGAATTTAAAGAAACTGATGAAACAAAATTATCATACCTTCTTGGAGGAACTTTGACCCATGCAGACCTCCTTAGGGAAGTTTTTTGTTCATCCACAATCTGTTGAATTTCATTATCATCCATGTTTTCTTCTATAGGAACCTCTTCATGAACATCTTTAGAAACTTGTGTTGGCAAATGTTTACCAAGTAGCGTATGCTTGTCATTGATGGCAAGTACAGTAGTGGAGATGGTAGAATAAAAAGGATAAAAATACCTTGGGGATTCAGACGTGAAAGCTCAGGAGGAACAACGATGAAGAAAACGCGCGCATCAAAGGCAAAGCTCAAGATACAGGAATTTGCAGAAGAGAAGGAAGACAGAGATTCACAACCACAGGATCTCATTCAAATTTCCCGAAAGAACGAGGGCCTTCAGATTAGACAGA
>JASDQU010883397.1:20142-51702 GCA_032191745.1 Picea mariana
CATGAAAGTGGCAGAGGCATTGGTTAACCCAAATGGCACTACCACAAACTCATAGTGACCATACCTTGTCCGGAAGGCAGTTTTATGGATGTCTTCACCCTTAATTCAGATTTGATGGTATCCCGACCTCAAGTCAACCTTTGAGAAAATAGACACACCCCCCAATTGATCAAACAGATCATCGATCCTGGGCAAGGGGTACTTGTTCTTTATGGTTACCTTATTGAGTTGTCTATAATCTATACACAGTCTAAGGGTACCATCCTTCTTTTTCATGAATAGGACTGGTGCTCCCCATGGAGACATGTTGGGTCGGATATAGCCCTTATCCATCATTTCTCTTAATTGCAATTTGAGTTCAACTAACTCGGGTGTACTCATTCGGTAGGGTGTCCTAGACACTGACACTGCTCTCGGTGTAAGTTTTATCGAGAAGTCTATGTCTCTTCTCGGAGGTAGACCCGGTACCTCTTCCAGAAACACATCTCTTTATTCTCTTAGGGTAGGGTGGTCTTCGAGGCTTGGTTTGTCATCTTCAATAGTTTTCAACACCTGTATTGCATATAGGGGACATCCTTTTCGGTAATACTTTCTCATTTGCAGAGCTGATATCTGTCTCACCGAGATAGGTTTTCGGATCCCTTGAAGGGTTATCCTTTTTCCTTCTTTACTTACACATTCTAAGGTTTTATGGTAACAGTCCAATATAGCTTTATGGGTGGCTAGCCAGTCCATACCAATCAACAGATGATACGATCCTAGGGGTAATATGTTAAGGGTTTCTTGGGTGGGGAATTCACCCAACATCAATTGGCAGGTTGGTATGACCTCTGCTACCCTTCTTTTGGTGCCAGTGGCTAACTGTACCAACCATGGCTTGGTAGGTTTTTGTGGCTATAGTTTACACTTATCAATAGCCTTAGGGGCTATATAACTCAAATTTGAACCAGAGTCAATCAAAATAGACACCAGATGGTTGGAAATCATACCTTCTATCTGCACCACTAAAGCTTGGTGGTTAGCTTGGTTATTATCCAAGGTTGCATAAATTTTTGGCACACTCCTGGACACATCATTGACGGTGGTAGCTTCCTAGATGTTGTAAATTCTCCGACTATTATGTTGTCATTGTGGACAGTCTCTCAGTAGATGTTATTCTCCGCAACCCCAACATTTCAAAGGTTCTCTCTTTGGATTATCAGTCTTCACTGGTACAGATCCAGAAGTTTTATTTTCTCTCAAGAAGGGAAAATTCTGCTTGTGTACACTCTGGGCTGGGAAACTCATCCTTGAGTTCTTCTTATAGTTCTTAAATCTTGGAGATTTAATCCCCTTTCTCTGAAATCCCGAACTACTCTTCGGTTTCCAGCCTTTGCGAGGTTCTGTTTGATGCCCAAGTTGTTCATAACAATATCTTTCCTTTCAGATAGTATCTTCTAGGATCTTTGGTTCGTCAAATTCAATCCTATTTTGATAGTCCTTAGGTAGTCCACTGATGAATCGTTGCACCTTTTCCTTTTCTAATTTTATGTAGGGTACATACCTCAGCAACTCGAGGAATCTGCTGACATACTCCTCTATGGTGAGTTGCCCCAGTTTGAGTTCATAGAATTCTTTAGTCTTTTCGTCGAAATATTTTTCCGACAGATACTTCTTCTTGAAGTATTTCTCAAATTGTTCCCAAGATAGGTCTTCTTCATGAATCCCTTTTACATTCTTAAGGTCTTCCCACCAAATGGAAGCCTTTCCGTTCAAGTTGAAGGTGGCCACTCGGGCCTTCAAATTTTCTGAGAAGTCATGGACTCTGAAATACTTCTTTAGTCCAAGCATCCAGGACTTTGCTTCCTCTCCCTTCTTTATTTCACCGTCGAAGGAGGGTGATTTGGCCTTCCTGAATTCTTCGAATTTATGACCCTTGGAAATATTTCGCTTCTTATGTCTTCTTCGGGAATAAAAACTAGTTTTACTACTAGAAGATCCCTCCGAACTGCCAGCTTCCTTCCCAGAGGAATCATCCACTGCTTGTACTTTACCTCTGAGATGGACCTTTTTCGAGGTGCTCCTCTCAGTGTGGCCACTGATATGACCATGTTTCTATACCTCAGGTTCATGCTACATTTATCTTTGTAGGTCAGATAAGCTTTGCAGTAAAACTGTGTTAATTTCTGTTTGCTTTTCTTATTCTTTCATCATCCTCTCATTGTCAGCCTTGTAGCTTTGTAATTCGACCATGAGGCTCCTCACAGTCTCAGCCAGATCTGGAGGGGTCCCTACCACCCTCCTTTCATCAGACTCTTTGTCTCTATTGTGGGAGCCCTCCCCCACTTCATGGTGAGTCACCATTCTATACATTGATAATTTCCCGCAGTTGATCTTCCACTTGTGTGCAAAAGGAAAAACGTTGGTTGTTAGTTAATGTTCATATTCATTTATAACCAGTACATAATTCATATTTTTCTCATGCACACACACAATAGGAGTTTTCATTCTTAACTTGGAATTTTTAATCGAGGGGGTCAAGATAAGGAGTTTCTCCTTTTAACAGTACTCTGAATGAAGTCTCTGTGCAACCCGTTCATGAGCCCAAGCAGGCCAAGTGTTGTAACCATGCTCCGATACCAATTTGTAACACACCTACTACGGAATTCAAAATTTTTCGGCCTTTTCCATATTTTCTCCGATGAACAGAATTCCCTGAATCCCTACGAGACCTGATACAAACCCTGCCATCCCTTATCCATACTCATATGATCAGTGACTATGACCACAGGTCTTTCCCTAGAGGTGCTCTCAGCTTTTACGATTCGAAAAAATCACGATGCATGTATTCCCTTATTCATTTCGGGGTTTCATCCATCGGAATTTCATGTCTAGAGAACACGAGGAAAACTGACCTTTGGAGATCCCGGGTACCGAAACGCCGAAATACCAAAACCGTGTGTGCTAGTCCATTTTGGGACTTCATCTATCGGGATTTCGTGATATGCGAGGACAAGAGGATTTCGCATCTGGGTCTCCTGGAAGCCGAAATTCCGAAACATCATAATTTGTCCGTGCTCTATCATTTCGGGATGTCGCAAGTCGGGATTTTTGGAGTCTTGAGGACAAAATACTTGCCTCCAGATATCCCAGTTGCGAAAGCACCAGAACATTAAATTCTAGTCACGCTATACTTATTTTGGGGTTTCATACTTTGGGATTTCGCGATATGTGAGAATTATGGGGTCTCGCACCTAGGTTTCCCGGGAGCCGAAACTCTGAAACATCGAACTCTGAAATACACTATACTAATTCGGGATTTCGCAAGTTGGGATTTCGGGACTAGTGAGTACAAGGGAATACACCCTTGAGTATTCTGATTTCCGAAATGCTGAAATATTGTAACATGTCCGCGTATCGTCCTTTCGGGATTACACCCATCGTGATTTCGGGACTAGCGAGTACAAGGGAATACACCCTTGAGTATTCCAATTTCCGAAATGATGAAATATCATAATATTTCTGTGTATCGTCCTTTCGGGATTACACCCATTGGGATTTCGGGACTGGCGAGTACAAGGAAACTCTCACTTAGGTACTCTGGGTGTCGAAACACCGAAATGTCCTAAACCCTCCACACGTTGTCATTTTGGGTTTTTGTGAATTAGGGTTTCAGGACTTGCAAATACAAGGGAGCTCGCCCTTAGGATATTCCGAATGCCGAAATACCGAAATATCAGGATTTAGCCATACGCTGTTATTTTGGGATTTCGCATATCAGGATTTCAGGAGTCATGAGGACAAGGGTTCTTACCCTCTGATCTCCCGAGTGCCGAAAAGCCGAAATGCTTACTAGACGCCACGTGTATTCTATAGTTGGACGGTCCAGGTATTCCCATGGGTCTTGAAATCGACGGTCCCGATTTCTTCGCTACTTACGAAGGTAAAAAGGGGTTGAGGCATTAACGCCTGCATTCCTTCATCCAATTTAATGGTCGTGACAGACCTTAGATCCTCTGAAAGGATCTCGTTCATGCATTTAGCAAGAGGAGGGGTATCCTGGGTACCAAACCTCCGAAACATCACAACTCATCCATGCTAGTTCATTTCGAGGTTTCGCTAATCGGGATTTCGGGACTGGTGAGTACCAGGGAACTTACCCTTATGTGTCCCATGTACTGAAATGCCAAAATACCGAGCTCTAAGAGACCCACTCTCTCTCGTGCAGGGTTTTCAAACTTAAGTCTTAAAGTCCTTCATCAAGTTCCTGGGCAGATTTCCACTGGGTTTTATGACCAGACCAAGAACGAAGGTACTCTCCTTCTTCTCTGCTATCACTCACTCTGTATTTTGTTCCAGAGTTCTTTTGATCTCCTCCTGCAATCTCTCCCTTGCATCTCCCCTCACACCTTTTACCTGCCTTTTCTTTCCCGACGAGGTTGTGTGTGGCACGAATTCCCCTACCGTGGCCAGGTCCGAGGCCTCCACGGATGGGCGGTTCACCCCCATCCCTCATTAACTCATAAGGAGCCTCTTCACCTACCATCCCGGTGAGTAATTCATTTCGGGGCCAGCGAGCCGCTCTCGGTTCTCTGGGCCAGTGAAGACGAAATACGGTATTGGTTTCGATAGAAGTTAATGCCACCATTCCAGGTGGCTTCCACCACCTTTCTTCAACCATCGTGGTCTCTTTTTCAGCACATCCCCCTCTCAACAGTTATATATATATTCATAACATTATTTACATTCATGGACCTTTTTACTAAGGTCCATTCAAATCACACATTCACATCTTTGAGTTTGCCATAGTTCTTGGCCCGTATAGTTATTTTTACAAACAAGGGGAAATAAGGTGTTATAGATGGAGGGTGATTATGGGCATCTCTCCTTTTTCCTCTATGCTTGAAATTTTAAAACCTTTGGACAAATTTGGTCAAATGTTTAGCATTTTTATGCATGGAGGGAGGGGAGTGATGCTGGTAATTGTCCCTAGAGAGGAGGGTGATTCTCATCATCATTTCGCTCCCCCCATGGGATGTAATTTGGAAAAATCATCAAATTTCTTCATAGTATTTTTAAATTTAAAGAATGAAGAGATGGGAAGATGTTGGGCATTATCCCTACCCTCCATGCTTGAACTTGAAATCATATGGAAAAGTTTGGTGAAAGTTTCCAAATTTGGGAAATATTGAGCAATTTTGTGGATGAAGTGAGGGAGACAATGTTGGAAATCACCCTTGGGTAGTGGGGGTATTGAGAGTGGAGACTCTTATCATTTCCCACTTCTCCTTCCATACATGAAAGTTATCACAATTTCACTAGAATTTTCTTAAAAATTTACAATTTTTTATTTTTATTTTATAACATTAAATTAAACATTCCATTAAATTTTATAGAAATAAGAAAATTAAAATAAAATTTTAATAGTTAATCATTTATTTCTTAAAAAGATCATAAATACTGCATAAATACAACCATTATAAAAATAGTTATACCAATTTGTTTTATAAGACATAAATAAACAATGAAAATGTGTATCTACTGCGTTACCCAAAAAAATGACATAAGGACACCTTTTAGAAAACCCTACAAAAACATTACTAAATCGATAGTAAATAATTAAAAATAATATCCCTCAAAAAAGTGGTGACACATGTATCACTACGTTTTGTCTTAAGAACATATTTCAATTTCTTTTGAAAAAGATAAAAATATTGGACCTAAAATTCTTATTTCAAACATCAAGTTGGTAATAATGTTAAAATAGAAATATAACTTCCAAAATATGTAAATACAAGATTTTTTTGTTAAAATTATCAAGGCTCACCAATATTACTTGGTATGGCTATTTCTTGATAATTTTAAAAATCATGTCAAACGTTTGTATGAATTGAAATTTAATAACTTTAGCTAGGTTGGTGGGGGAGGATGAAAGCATTAATGTTTAGGAAATTTAAATATAATGAAATCTCAATGTAATAATCAGAGTTGTAATTATTGTATAAATTCAATAGATAGTAATTACAATTCAACGATGGTCCATATCTAATTATTCTATAAATTAAATAGATAGTGGTGACAATTCAAGATGGTCCGTGTAAGCTTACACCAAAAATACAACTATCAAATGGATAAAACAAAGGAAGATGGTATCATGCCTTTACATACATTTATAAGAATTTTCATAGTGCTATTTCCATGCTTAAGTTACCAATTTAATACGGTCAATAGCATAGTAGTGTAATTGAACGTAGAGGTTTAATGTGGAGGAATTGGTAATTCAATAAATTAGGAATGAAAATGATTGAAAGCATTATTAATTGGAAACTCATAATATGATTTGGACTTGTGCATGTAACAATGAGTTGATTGTTTTGAATGCATGTTTAAGAAAGTAATTGTGTTTGTGACAACACTACATATTTATAATATTTTTATGTTAGGTTTTCTTGGTTTGTGAAGTGCTAATGAAGGTATAAATTACTTATTTGAATAATAAGGATAGATTACACAAGTATTGAGTTTCAATTTCATAAAAAAAATAGGGCATATGCTATTAAAGAATATTATGATTAACCACCTCTTTTAAAAAAAGGATAGAAAATATAGACAATGATATTTAATTTAATAGAAATTCTTTATGAAGTATCACTTAAATTGTAGAATGTATGGACTCGAATGAACTTGTCTATACAGTTCCAAATTATTTCTCTCTCTCCCCCTCTATGTGTGTATGATGCAGGTTGGGGCATTGAAACACACAAATAGTTACGGAGCCTCTCCCTACTACAAAGGTGGAAAAGCAAAACAGAAATACTATTTCCAAAACAATAAGGAGAGCCTTTAACAAACTTAATATTGAACACCAATGGAATACAACTCTGATTTTATTGATTCAAAGAAAAATAACAAGGTTACATAACATCATGATATTTTTACATACACTATCGTCAAACATTTTACATTTTGCATATTAAGGACTAGTAATATTAGCCCAGGTTTCTACATTTTAATATAAAATTCCATCCTTAAAATCATCCTTGAGATTTTGCGCTACAGTTACAGAAGTGAAATCGTTAGGAGAGTATTGCTCCTTAATCAATGTGTTGAGACTTTGTTCCAGCCTTCCCGTCACATAGTTCATTCATGAGATCTACTTCTTCCGTGTGTTCTTCACGATCTCTCTATTTATTGTTAACCAATCCCTTCTTTTGCAATGAACCAACCTTTCCCCTATCCCTAGCCAACAATCCTTTATCCATCACGTTCATGCCTCTTTAAATTCCTCCCTTCACCTCTGAATCAATTATCCTTCCATTGCCAAGAACAAACAGTTACCAAAACCACCTTGGAAGTTCACCTCCTTCTTGGTGTTAACGATCTTCCTTTTGCGTGCCATATCCTTGACCTAACCATGACTAAGACCCAACACGTGTTAATTCCAGTGTGGAAATTCAACAAGCATTGTAAAAATGTTATCGTGGGAGGAAATTCAAATTTTCAACGAAATCCATATTCTACAGGAGTTTCAGCATGTGTTTTAGCACAATTTTCAACATACACAAGAGTAGATACATGAGTAATAGCAGTTCGAATTCATATCAAACTGACTAAATAAAATAGACCACTAACACAGTCCTTATTCGACTTATTTCCTAATTTGCAAAATATAAATATTTTTGGGTGATACTGATTGCCCAGGCCTAAGGATGCTCCTACATCAAACATCCTTGGTAATAAAAACATGAGCTCCAACTCATGTGCAGATTATTGCTAAGGTGAAGAGTTTTTCACATGTGTTAACTGATCTCCAGTCACCCACGATGCATCCTCTACCCCTCGATTCTTCCACTTGATTAAATATTCCATGTACTCCTTCCAACGAGTCTTCTTACCAACTCATGTAGCAAGAATTTCTTCAATCCACTCCTATGACTTAATTAGTAGATTTTTTTCCCACTCGCTGAGGGTACCTTCAACTAATATTTTTTCCCCTTCATTAAACTCATAGAGGTCAACAACATTGAATGTAGGAGATATGTAAAACTTTTCCAGAAGTTCCAGTCGATAAACATTATCATAGATCTTTTTCAGAATTCGGCATGGAGGTTTATCTTCTGGTACTTGAGTTTATTATATGTTCCTCAAGGAAATCACTCCTTCCTCAAGTCAGCCATGACCAACTCACCCTCTCAGAATACCTTTTATCTCCTATGTTGATCTTCTCTTTGTTTATAATTGTCGTTGCTGGTATGCAATTTCTTCTTTACATACTCTTGTAATTCATGCATACTATCCACAAAATCATTCACATCAACATTCTTATTTCCTTCCAAATCCAACAATGCAACCAAATCTACCATACCTTTTGGCAATCATCCATAAACAATCTAAAATGGAATCTTTCCCATAGATATGTTCAACGAATAGTTATATGGAAACTCAACTTGGGATAATGTCAAATCCCATTGAATAGGATTCTCCCCACTTAAACTTCTCAAAAAATATCCTAGACTCTTGTACACTACTTTTGTCTGAGCATCCGTTTAAGGATTATATCCCAAACTGTATAAAAAATCTGAGCCTAAAGTTTTCCAGAGAGTCCTCCAAAAATTCCCAAGGAATTGTATCTCGATCTGAGGTAATTCTATGTGGTAATCCATGCAATCTAACAACCTCGTTGAAAAATGATGCAACTACTTCACTAACATCACTAGTCTTCTTACATGCTATGAAGTGTGTCATTTTTGAAAATTTATCAACAACTACCATTGTTGAGTCACGTTTCCTTCGGGTCATAGGTAAACCTAAGACAAAATCCATATTGATATCCTCCCAAGGTCCTTTGGGTACTGGAAATGGAGTATAGAGTCCTGTATTCTGACTTTTTCCTTTGGCTAGTTGACATATCCTATGACCTTCAAAAAATTCAGACATCTTTGTTAATGCTAGGCCAAAAATATCTCTCCTTCACCAAGGTTGCAGTCTTATCAATCCAAAAATGTCCTCCGAAACCACCACTATGCAACTCTTTAATGAGATTTCTCCATATGGATCTTCTGGGAATACACAATTGTTGGTTTAAAAAAAAAAAACCTTCTTAGATATGGTAGTCCAGATATGGTGTTCTTTATAAACTCCAAGGCTCCTTACACGCCTTCCAAGCTTCTAATAAATATGCATCTTCTTCATACAATGTCTTTAGACAATTCAGACTTACAACTTCTACTAACATGGATTGAGTAATGTTGTCCTCTAACTTGATGCATCAACTAACTTATTAGACTTCTGGGACTTGTGTTTCAACACAAAAGAATAAATTTGCAAGAATTCTACCCATTTAGTATGCTTTTGATTCAACTTACCTTAGTTGTTAATGTACTGCAGAGCTTTGTGATATGTGAACAAGAAAAATTCCTTCGACATTAGATAATGTCACCATTTCTTCAAGGCTTGCACAATAGCATAAAATTCATGATCTTAAACAAAGTACTTCTTTATGGACTCATTCAATTTCTTGTTCTGCTAGTGTCACAATCAACCTGAAACACTTTGTTAAAATATGGTAATGCTAATATTGGTTGTGTTGCTACTCTCTTATTCAATTTTTCAAATGACTTCTCTGTTGTTGCAGTCCACTGAAACACTCCCTTCTTCATACATTCTGTAGGAGGAGAACATATTTTGCTAAAGTTCCTAATGAATTTCCTGTATAATGCTACCAATCCATGGAATCTTCTCACATCGAATGTTCATTTTGGTGTTGCCCATTCGATAATAGCCTTCACTTTCTCAGGGTCCATTTTAAGTCCTTCTTTTGAAACCATGAAACCCAGGTACACCAATTCTCACTGCATGAATGTACGCTTTTTCAAGTTTATCAATAGTTTCTCTTCCTTCAAGCATTGTAGTACTACCCTCACATGCTCAACATGCTTTGTTCTACTCTTAATAAAAATCATTATACCATCCAAATATACAACTACGAGATTACCCAAAAATGGCTTCAAGACTTTGTTCATCAATCTCATGAATGTGTTGGGTGCATTGGTTAGTCCAAACGACATCACTAACCATTCAAACAGTCCATATTTTTTCTTGAATGTAGTCTTCCATTTGTCACCTTCTTTGATTTGAATATGGTGATAGCCACTCTTCAAATCATTTTTTGTAAAATATTTCGAACCACTCAGGAAATCCATAAGGTCATCCATTCTGGGAAATGGAAACCAATACTTTAAAGTGATCTTGTTTATATCACATGAATCTATAGATATTATACATTCCCCTGTTTTCTTAGGCATCAACACTGTTGGTACTGCACAAGGGCACAATCTCTCATGAATCAACCCTTGGTCAAGAAATTCGTGCACTTGGCGATTCACTTCTTCACTCTCTAATGGAGTCATTCAATAAGGTGCTTTATTTGGAAAATTCTATCTTAGAATCAGATCAATTTGATGGGATATATGATGCAAAGGAGGTAGCCCTATGGCTAATTCCTCTGCAACAATTTCTTTAAAGTATTCCAACATGTGTTGGATATATATTGGTACATAACTCCCCTTTTCATCCTCTTGAATCTTCTTTGGCAATATAGCTAAACAATACCCATTATGTTTCTTCTCCTTCAAGAAATTCGTGGTTGAACACAAAATAATGAGGTTGTTACTGTTGTTCACGTATTTGCTACAACTGTTGTTGTTACTTCCACCATATTCACGCATTTGTGTCAACTTATAACATTTTCCATTTTGAGTAAATTCATATGAATTTTCTCTGCCGTCATGAAACACCTTTCGATCAAACATCCATGGTATCCCAAGAAGAATATCGCACACATCTATTTCTACTACGTCACATAACACTTTCTCTTTAAAATATCTGATTTGAAATTTTAACAAACATTGTTCAGTCACAGTCACTTGTTGTCCTTTCTAGAACCAAAAAACTCAATAAGGATTAGGATTTGGTTCACATTTCAAATTTAGTTTCCTCTTGAACTTAGTAGAAAGCAATTTTTATGTACTTCCTCTATCAATAATCAAGTTACAAAATTTTCCTTCAACTTTTCATCTAGTCTTAAACACTCTTTTCCTCTATTCAGGTTCTTCTGTTAACTTTTGTTCTGATTTAAGTAAAATTATTTGAAACATCAAGTTCTCACCTTGTTCATGTGGATCATAACCACGTATTCTCCAACCACCAATGCATCACCTACCATGGTAACTTGCATTCTAGAATCACCTATTTAACTGTAACCTTGTTCTTCTAGGCATGTTGAGGCTTTGTGACCTTCAAATCCACATCTATAACAAGTAATTACAAACTTTCTCTTTCCTCTTTCAAATCCTTTGCCTCTACCAGCTCCATTTTCTCTATAAATTTGGCTACTTGTCGATTCCTCTTCTTTGTCATTTTCTTTACCAGTGTTTATTCTTCCTCTTTCTCATGGACCTATCCACTTAACTTCTGATGGGTTTTCCTGTCAAGTTTCTCCTCCACCTCTAGGGAAACTTGGTAAGCTTCATCTACACTATGAAAATAATGCGTACCCATCTCATCCTAGATTGTATACTTCAGTCCATTCATGTATCTAGCTACACACTAATACTATGGCTCCTTAATACCAGATCTGAGTGACAACCTAAAAAACACTTCAGTGTACTCACACATAAGAGTATCTTCTTACCTCAGATTATGCACTTGTCTACAAATATTCTACCGGTAATCCACAAGAAAGAATTTTTCTTTGATTTTACTCACCATCTTCTTCCAAGTCTTGATATTTTTCTCCCTATTATCAACTTTGTCTTTCTGCAACATGTCCCACCAAAGGGAAACATGTCCTTTCAACTTTGTGATAGAAAATAGAAATTGGTTTGGATCATGAACATTCTCATATTCAAAATACTTCTCGAGATCTCCTATTCAATCTATAAGAGTTTCATCCTTCAAGTTTCCATAATAGCATGAAACCTTGACTTTCACACTACCTCTATTACTTAGATAGGATATCAAATGATCAGCTGGGCCTAAATCCTCAATATTCTATTCAAGCTTCAACATCTCCATCTCTTATGTGTTCTAATTCCTTTATTCTTCTCTATAACTCTTCAAATTCTTGATTTCTTGCACCTCCACATGATGTTCCTCTCATTCTGGGCGACATTGTTCCAAGTCTCCTGGTAGTTCAAATCTTAACTACCATCCACAGATTCAATATAGAAGTTGATACACCTACTTGTTCTTTAACACTTTGGCTGAAACACCACCAAAATCAAGGTCTTCTCTACCCATTACAGGAACACTCACACAATCATCCAAGAGCATACTTTCTCTGATATCACCTGATGCATGTTGGGGCACTGAAATACACACACTGTTATAGAGCTTCACCCTTCTACATAATACATAGAGGAAAATAAAAATAAAAATAATATTGCCAAAATAGTAAGGAGAGCCTTTAACAAAATTAATACTGAACACCAACGTAATGCAACTATGATTTTATTGATTCAAAGAAAAATAACAGCGTTACATAACATCACGATGGAATGGTTAGACAATAATTATCTCTAGTAATATTCACTACCATTACAGAATTGAAATCATTAGGAGAGTATTTCTCCTTAATCAGTGTGTTGAGACTCAGTTCCAGCTTTCTCCTCATGTAGTTCATTCACGCGATCTACTTATTCAATGCATTCTTCATGATATCTCTATTTACCGTTAACCAATCCCTTCTTTTGAAATGAACCAACCTTTTCTTGGTCCTGAGCCAACAACCCCTTCTCCATCGTGTCCATACCTCTTTAAAATCCTCCCTTCACCTATGAATCGATTCACCTTACATTGCCAAGAAATAACAGTTACCAAAACCGCCTTGGCAGTTCACCTCCTTCTTGGCGTTAACAATCTTCCTTTTGGGAACCATATCCTTGAACTAACCGTGGTTGAGAATCAACACGGGTTAATTCCAGTATGGAAACTCAGCAAGTGTTGTAATAGCGTTATTGTAGGAGGAAATTCAATTTTTCAATGAAATCCATATTCTACAAGAGTTTCAACATGTGTTTCAGCATGAGTTTCAACATGAGTTTCGACATGAGTTTAAGAAAAAGTTTCAACATACAAAAGAGTATATGTATGAGTAACAACAGTTCAAATTCATAGCAAACTGACTAAATAAAATGGACCACTAACACAATATTTATTTGACTTATTTCCTAATTTGCAGAATATAAATATTTTTGGGTGATGTGGATTGCCCGATCCCAAGGATGCTCCTGCATCAGTGTGTGTGTGTGTGTGTGTGTAGAGAGAGGGAGAGCATGGAATGTATATACTTAGTTGAATTGGCCATAAAATGACAAGTTATTTAGTTTGAGATATAAATAAAGGATAGAAATAACAACATCTATAAGGGGAAGGGGACTATCATACAATTCACTCTAGAAGATTCCTAGTATGGAAAGGGTATTTCATTTTATCAAAATATACATTGGTTATAATAGTAAATAATTGTGTTATGGGGGTTTAAAATTATATCACATTATAAAAATTTACTTATTGATATAAATATTTTTAACGATGTGGTAAATTCCACAAATTATCAATAATCATAAATGAATTTACCACTATGGGCTAGACAAGTAAGAGAAGGATGTAGTAATTTTAAAGTATAAGTAATTTACAAGTTCATGAGCACATTTGTTTTGAATATTTTTCACCAACTCTCAAATTACCATGTATTAATGTGAAGTGAAATTTTAACATAAATATATGTCGTTGTAGTAAAATAACTTATAACATTTCATTGTACTAAGAGAAGCAAGTGAATTCTACATCCCAGTATAGGTGATATGTGTAAAGTAGGTAATCCTTATAATAAAAGAGGAAGTTGAATTAGTAATTTGAAATGAAATAAGAAAATGAGATTAATAAATTAAAAATGGGAAAAGTGAAACAACAACAACAACAACAACAACAACAACAACAACAACAACAAACTAGTCTAAATCCATCTTAACCTAGATCTTTTAAATAGCAAGAGATTTGAGCCTAAATTTCATTTTGATCCCTCTTGATGTCTAGGTTAAAATAATTATAGAGAAATAAATAATTACAAACCAAACATTCAAATAATAGAGGGAAAATTAAATGATTTAACAATTCCTAATAATTGCATATCTAAGAATAAAGTATGACACTTTTCTATACATTGTGACTTGAAGGAGAAGATCTTTATGACAGACAAAGAAGTATATTGAAAAAGGTTTTCAATTGGGTTTAGCTCAGGCGGTTGGGAGGAATTATTGTTATCCTCCCCACTCAGGTTCAATTCCCGCAAGTGACATGTTGAGCTCATAATGAGTATATTGTTGTAATGAATTTGATCCCTTTTGTTGTGTGGCCTTGTTCCCAAAATATTCTAGGCTTTACCTTGGGTACCATTCTAAAAATGAGGGGATGTACTTAATGGTTTTCCCTAGGATTTGTAACCTGCAAAATAATGTTGTAAAAGGTAAAGAGTCATTAGTTTTCAAGTTTAAAAAGTCTTTATATGGTCTCAAATAGTCTCCCAAAATGTGATACCAAAATTTTGATTATTTTTTGTTGGGATTAGGATTTATGAAATCCAAGTTAGATCATTGTGTGTATTACAAACAAGATGGTGGTCGTTTCCTTGTTATCACTCTATATGTAGATTATATGTTATTATTTGTTAATAGTAAGGATGTGATTTGTGATTTGAAGTCTTAACTTTCAGAACAATTTGATATGAAGGATCTTGGGGCTACAAAATATATATTAGGAATGGATATTATGAGAGATAGATAATATAAAAGGATTTTGTTAAGCCAAAGTAAGTGTGTAAACTCTATGCTACAATGTTTTCACATGACATTGTCGACCATTAAGTGTTCCAATTTTTGTGGGAACTAAGATTCAATTGAGTAGTATCCTACAACACCAATAGAGATGGAGGATCTGGATTATGTTCCTTATGCTAGTGCAGTTAATATTTTGGTGTATTCTATGGTATATACTAGACCGTACATCTCCCAAATAGTGGGAGTCTTGAGTCGATTCATGGCTGATATTGGGCATGGAAATTGGGTTGTAGTGAAGAGGGCCTTTAGGTATTTGCAAGGTACTTTTGAATATTCCATTTGGTATCACAATGATGTTTTATTGGACTCACACTTAGTGTATATATACGGTTATGTGGATTATGATTGGGTAGGGGATGTATATAGAAGGATATCTACAAGTGGATACATGTTTCAATTGTTTGGTAGAGCAGTAAGTTGGATGAGAAAGTGAAAAGATGTGGTCACTTTGTCCATTGTAAAGGTATATTTTATGGAAAATAATTATTCTTGTAAAGATTCCATTTGTCTTATGAAACGATGTTGACAAGTAGGGATAAGTCAGAGAGCTATTACAATTCAATGTGATAGAAAAAATTCCATTTGTCTAGCTAAGAACCCAATCTTCGAATACAAATACAAAGCATATATATATCTAGTGCCATTCCATTGGGGAAATGGTAGAGGATGGACAAGTGATACTAGAGAAAGTTGACACCTTGCAAAATATTGTAGATTCATTGATGAAACTCGTGAGCATAGGTGAATTCAAGTTGTGTTGTGAGTCTATGGGAATTATGGTCCCTAACAATTATCTTTTAGTTGGATGAATTCTCCCTTGTACCCTTGTAAGGTATATGAAAAGTGGGAGAATTTTCGAAAAGGCGTGTCATACACCTTGTAGTGTTGTAGTGGGGTCTAAAATAATGTTTTAAAGGAACAGAGAAAAAATGTAGAGCTATGGAAAAGAAAAAATTCAGAGCTATAGTAGGGAATAAATGTAGAGCTATGTTAGAGAATAAATGCAGAGTAGTAGCATGGAATAACTTGTTGGTGGTTTCTATCATGTAGAAATAGAAAATCATAAATAGTTTAATCTTTCATTATGCCTATTTATATAGTGTTAGGGCTAGAGGAAAGTAGAGTGTAAGTTTTATCTTATTGTTATGCTATCGATATTTCTCTAGAATTATTCCACTAAGAAATTCTCTTGTTGAGAGGAAAGATATTCTTTATTGTAACCATTTAGTTTTTGAATAATACATTGAGTGTGATTTAGAGTGTGGGGTTTTCCCTATAAGGGCTTTCCCTAAGACATTGTGCTATTAATGTTTTTTTGTTTGTTTTGTTTTCAAATGTTCTATTTTTTAGTTTCTACACATTCTTTTCTCATGGATTAGTGTAGGAAGTGCATTCCACGCCTTTGTTTCCTTTCAAAATCCATAGGTGTACATTGACATGCGTATGTGTCAAAATTGCACGGAATATAGATTTAGTTAGAAAATTTGTTGGAACATCAAGAATTAATGGTTCATCACACATATCCTAGGTTCAATCGGTCGAGAGGTCGACCTACATCTGGATATAGTCGGTCGGACAATCAACTAGCACACCACACTAGTCGGTCGGGTAGTTGACATGTCTGCTGGTCGAAAAGTCAACCAACAATCGAAGATAGTCGAGTGTTGGATTGACTGACCCAAAAATCGACTATGAGTTGGACAGATAGTCGATCAAATCGAGTCTTGTCGAGTTGACTTGACAATGTATATTTTGTGGAGTCAACTCTAACCACCAATGGTTATATGTGAACAAGATCTTCTAGATTCTATGGGAGTCGGTTAGATCTTGAGACTATAAAAGAAGACCCCTTGGGTCATTATCACCATGTTGAATGTAAATTGAGATTGAAAAATAGTTCATGAAGATAAATATGTGCAATATGCACTATGATGTTCTAATCACAGTATGGTGTGTCTAAGTGTTGTAACAGTGTCTATAGACAACACCTCTATTATTTGAAATCTTTTTCCCCTCTTCGATTGTTTACAATATGGTGTTATTAGTTTCATATCATGTTTAATTTTGTTCCCCAACATGGTATCAGAGCCAATGTTTTAAACCTCGACATGTTATTTTCAAACCTTGCTAAGTTAGATCTATTGACTTTGGGTCAATGGTTTTCTAATTGGAACTTATTGAAACAAGACTAGTCTTCCTATTGAATATGGATTTTAAGATCGATCCAATTATTCTAAACATATAAAATTATGGAGTATGGGCCCTGTTAGCTCCCAAAATGAATCAGTCACTATGCTTTCATTTTGTAGATGATAGCATGGTCATCTGTAGTTTTCTCCATTTGTTTTTAATTTCTTCTAGTGTCAAAACTTAGGTTTTAAATTCATGCCTTAGAAATAAGTTGATCCATAAAGGTCTTTTCTATAAAATTTCATGAAAAGATTTTCAACAGCTAACGCGTGTTGCAAGGTTGATGATTAGCTAGTGAAAGCAGCGAGTTTCAATAGTTAAGGAGTACTTTCCCGAAGACAGTTAGCTGGTGAAAGCACGAAACACGTGTTTTTCCTCCATTATTTTAGAAATAAAAAAGATGACACGCTCGACACACGTCACATAATCATTACGAGGCGCTGGTGAAAGCAAATGATGATGAGGATTTTTTTATGCATGTCTAAATCAGATATCATAGCAGATCATGTTCGTGAATGCATGCTTCAAACAATGATGGTGTTGGAGATGATGAATTCACATTCATCATCACAGGTAAAGGAGTAGTACTACTCAGCGGGTGACATCAAATCGAAACTTCATATTTTCAACACACATTGTTCACAGGCAATATGTTATGGTTTCATATTTGAAAGGAAACACTGAGAGTTTTCACCAACACCAAACCTTGGCTCAATCAGGAAAATACAGTGACATTGTTTGCAAAATTGTCTGAGGTTCGAGTTATAGATGGCGAGGAAACAAAGCGGTTCATTACTAAGGAAAGAATTAGACAGCCTATCATTTTTACAGGCACATCCAGAGGTGCAAAAACATTTCTTAGATGCAGGCTGCTGCATGGGTTATGTTGAAAAGTTACAGAATGGTTTCCACTAAACAACAGTTGAAGCGTTTGCTAAATCGTATGATGGAAACAAAGCCAGTGTGGGTTCTTTAGAAATGATAGTTGATTAAGCTACCATTGCCACAAAAACCAGCTTACCTAGATCGGGCCAGAGCTGGTTTAAGACAACAGCAACCAAGAATCTCAATTTCAGAGCATATCTTAAGGCAGAATTCAGAAATGTCACCTGGAAGAAAAGCATGCCAGTTTCTCATTTGGAGGACGAATGGAAAGACCTGTTCAAAGGCATTCAACTCTATATAACCTCAGAAGGCAGGTATGATAAGCTGATGCTATATCATTTCAAGCTCTTAGATAATTTCACAGGGAAAACTCTTCTGAATTTACCTTTCTTCTTTCACAAAAGCCTAACCAAAGTATGTAAAAAGATTAGGGATGAACCTCTAAGTATGAAAAACACTCTTTGTCATTTCGGCCTGATCAAATTGATAATCCTAGAAGAACTAAGACAAAGAGGAAGGACTTGGCAACATTTTCTTTTTTGGGAAGGCTTTGAAACCCAAGCTCAGCCCATGAATGACCAGAAGAAAGCTGGGAAAAAGCAATTAACTCCTCAGAGCAGCTCGAGGAGGAGGAGAACTCTTCCAGGACCACCAGAGGATAGGATTTCCGGCATAAAGTCTCAAATATCAAAGAAAAAATTAGATTTTGAAACCACTTCAGAGCAGCCTACAGTAAAGAAGACAAATATTCTAAATCTACCATACACAGACACAGAAACAGAGCCAGAGCAAGAAGATGAAAGTCCAGCCATTAAAATCCCTAAACACTCCATGGAATTTGCACAGGACTGTGAGACTTTTACTCCCACTGATGAAGGTGAAACATCAAAGAGCAAAAAGTCAAAGAAATCACAAAAAATTAAGCAACTAAAGGAAGTGATTGCTCAATAGGGGGTTTTGGAAAGAGTAATCAAGGCAAGATACAAATCTCTGTCTGAAAATTTCATAGAGACAAATGCAACATTTGAGAAGTTGGCTCGTGAGAGTGTCAAAGACAAAAAGAGAAAGAAGAAAATCACCAAAGATTATAACAGTTTATGGTGGTTAGCAAAACGCCTTAAGAGGAAAATTAAGAAATTGAAGCAGAAGCATAAGTCGCATCCAGATCTACAAGTACTATCCCAGGTTGCTGTGAATATGCAGGGATATAAATCAAAGACACACTAAGTTTTTGATAAAACAACATTTTTGGAGGTGGAAGTTTCCTTTTTGGCCAAGACAGAACTTTCACCAGTGCAAAGGGTAAATTTACAACCAGTTAGTTGGTGAAAGGCAGAGCTTTCACCAGCTAACCATCGGATCATAAGGCGAATTAGCTGGTGAAAGCACAAAAAGAAATTTTTGAAAGCTAAAGATGGAGCAAGGAAATTTTCAAGTATTTAAAGAGGTTTAAGAGCATCAAAGGATTAACCACTTAGTCAGGAAACACTCAACATCAGAGATTCATGGATATTTTGAAGACCAAATGCTAAATTGGTCACCTAAAGTTTTGATTATGGTTAATTGAAGAAGTCCAGCTATAGAAGACATGTGCCTTTACCTTTCCATGACACAACAGAGTCCTGAAGCTGATGAAGTACAGATGTCAAAGATTGATATAGAAGACAGTTCGAGTTCTAGGAACTAGTCTTTGTTATCGATTGCATTAGTTAGTTTTATTTTCTATTTTTAGATACAAATCCAAGTTTTCAGGATCTTAAAAACTGATTGTAAAAGGCTATAAATGCCTATCTTTTCTAAGAGATAAGGGTTCAAACTGGGAATACATTTTGGCTACTGTATAGACTCTTATTGGATAATATAAATCACAGTCTCCTTTTTCTTTCAATATCAAAAATATTCATGCATCTTGTTTCTGTACTTTATTTTAGTTGATCTTAGATTTTAAAGACTGTCATCTCTTTATTAAGATCATAGACTTGAAGTGAAGGATTTCTTACTACCTTGCATTAATCCCTACACCTAGTTGTATTTGGCAATCAAGATTAGTATTCTTCATCCTCTCCTTTAAAAAATATCTAGTCTGATTATTGTTTTCTAAAAGAAATTTTTCATTTGAATGTATGATGAGTTGTCTATTACATTAATCATTGAGTGATCCCATTGTTCCAAGCATACCTACACATTATATTCTTAAGTTACCAAGCATTCTTAGCCTACAAACCTAAGGTTTTTCTTGGAGTGATAACAAATTGGCACCATTGCCGGGGAAACGAATTTAAGCTCTGCTTTCCTAGGATACGACCCAGAGCTGATCTTTGATGATAGAAAAATATTAGACATTTTATTGGTTGTAATTATCTATTTGGTGACTCCACAAGTTCATCCTAGCTCCTAAGAAGATCAGTACTAGGGAAAATCCACAAGAATCACCTATCACACTAGTGCCCAATCTAGAACTAATTCTCAGGAAAGGAAAGACAATTCAGGGTCAAGCTTCAAAATCAGATATAGAAGGTAATCCTCTCTTTAGTTCTGGAAAATCTACTACAAAAAATTTTGAATTGTTTTCCTAGAGTGCTGATGAAAAAACAACTGTAACTACTGTAGAAGAACAAACTCCTTTTTATCAATAGAAAAATAGTAATGATGATAAATTGACAGATTCAAAATTGATTGAAAAAACATCCAAGACTTTAGAAAGAAATCATAGTTCTTCTTCTCTTGAGTCTTTTCATTCACAACAGAAAGAAGATCATTTAAACATCTATACTAGCCTCCTTGCTATTGAACATCTTCTTCAAGAGCTATCTGCTAAAGGTGAAGAAAACTTAGCTGGACAACTTGCAAATTTTTACAGAGCCTCATATCAGACCTCTTTCCCATTAGAAGATTCACCTCCTTCACATTCCCCAGTGTTGAAGACTTAAAAGAGAAACTATCACCTTTTTCACCCCTGATCATTATGGCTGCACCACCTCCTTTGACTAAGATGCAACAAATCCTAGCTGCTAGGTATGCACCACTTATATTGCCAAACCTAGTATCAGCTATGCTGATAGGAGACTATCAGAAGTATATGCCCAAATTCACAGGTGAAGGCGATGTGTCTGCTGAAGAACATATTGAGGCTTTCTACAGTTATACTGAAAACCTTAATATTGAGGAGGAAGATGTTTGGACACGATTTTTTGTCCAAAGCTTAGATGGCCATGCTAGGAAATGATTCAAAGAACTCCCTGTTGGTTCCATAGATGGAATCGAGCAATTGGATGATACCTTCTTGAAACACTGGGGTGATAGAAGAGATTATGTATACTATATCACAGAATTTGGAAATCTAAGGAAACAAAATGGTGAGTCAGTCTCTGATTTCACTAAAAGGTTTAACCGGATGTACAGTAAAATACCAGCAGAGATAAAACCTTCAGATGCTTCTACCAAAATCACATATTCTGATTCTTTTGACTCAAAGTTCTATTTAGTTTTGAAAGAAAGAAGGTCACCTACACTATCTTTGATGCAAGATGTTCCCCTTGAGGTGGAATCAAATGTTTTAGCCTCTCAAAAGCTAAAGGGAAATTCTGATAGGAGAAGGCCAAGAAATGAAGCTTCTTCTTCATCAAGTGCTGACCCAAAGTTAGATAAAATGCCTAAGATGTTAGAGTCTCTAACCTCTGAGATATCTAAGCTCAAGATTGAAAATAATCAGCCTGTAAAGGGAAGGGGCACTTATGATTATGCAGGTAGGAACCCAAATCAAAATCCTAACAACTTCAGAAGAAATAATCAGCCAACACAGATTTTGCAAAGAGAAAAGAATCCTACTGAAGATCAGAGAATAGAGGCTCCTCTTCAGAATGTCATGATGGAAGAAGATGAAGGTGATTATCAAGAATATGGAGAATATAATATTCACTGTGTTGGAGAAGAAACAGGGAAATCTTATCTGACACAACACGACTATGAAGAGGCATTGATGATTGAACAGATAGAGGATAATTCTGCTGATGATGGCATTTTTACGACGGAAGATAAGAATAGACATAATCTCTGATCTAAGTCTGATACTGCCCAACATAACGCACCAACCTCTCCTGAAAAGAGCACAGCCCCTATTAAGAAAAAAGATCAGACATCAGAGAATCAACAAACAGATCCCTCAAAAGCAAAAGCATCAGCTCCTCCCAAGAAGACTGCTGCCCCTGTCAAGCAACAAATTCTCGAAATTCAGACCCCTATTGAACAACAAAGCATTCAGAAAGCTCCTTTAAATGAGGTAAAATTCTCTGATAAAGTCCCATATTCTTTTAATTTTGAGGCTGAAATACAAAAAATTAAAATTCCCATTCCTCTAGTTGAGTTAATGAAAAATGAAACGTTCAAAAAAGATATCCTCAAAAATCTGGATCCCAAATATATATCCCCTTCTGCTGATATTGTCAACATATATGATGAAAAGCCAACCATTACTCTGGGCCAAATGATAGAAGATAGAGATGAAAGTTGTCCTCCTTTTTACATCTCTCTAAATATTCATGAGAAAACATTACATAACTGTTTGTTGGACTCTGGTGCTTCTCACAATTTAATGCCAAAGGGGGTCATAGATGAGCTTGGGCTAGAGATCACCAAGTCTTACCATGATATTTTCTCTTTTGACTGTCAAAAATTCAAATGTCTCGGAATGATCAAGGACTTAGCTATAACTTTAACCCAAGCATCCATGAAAACTATGGTTATGGATATAGTAGTGACAGAGATACCACCTAAATTTGGATGTTTGTTATCAAGATCGTGGATGAAGAGGCTAGGTGGCACTCTTCAAATGGATCTCTCCTACGCTACTATCCCTGTTTTTGGAGGGGTAAACATAAAGTTATACAGGGAATCATAGCTGGCATATGTAATCAGTGAGGAACAAAATCCAGCCAATCATCCTATCTATTATGTCGACACAAGTATGGGATCTTGTATTTTACAAATTGATGATTCATTACCAGATGCATTACTGCGTAGAAAGCCCACATTTTAGTCCACAGAAGCAACAGAGGATGATCTTTGGACCATGTTCTTTGATGGTGCTTGTACCAAAGAATCAGCAGGAGCAGGGGTGGTATTGATTTCCCCTTCAAAGAAAACTTCTCATTTGTCCTTTAAACTTGATTTTAAAGTGACTAAAAATATTGCAGAGTATGAGGCACTACTTCTGGGGTTAAATGCAGCCAAAGAGATGGAGATTAAAAGATTACATGTATTCGGAGACACAGATTTAATAATTCAGCAAGTAAATAAGTCATTTCAAGCAAAACATGTCAGGCTAAAAGCATATAGAGATGAAGTTTTGAGGGCGATTCATACTTTTGCAGATTTCAAAATTTCATATGTACCCAGAGAAATGAATGAATTGGCTAATTCATTAGCTGTGTCGGCCTGTGCTTTTATACCTCCTCTGCCTCATAAATTGAATTACGAAATTCAAGTTAAGTATAGGCCATCCCTCCTTGATAATGTAAAATTCTGGAAGGTTTTCGAAGACGATGTTGAACTCACTAGATTTCTTGCAATAATAGATGAGTTTGTAGATTTTCATATTGATCAGGAGAATGAACATGACGATGAAGCTGAGAAGCCAAAATTCAGAAGCAAAATTGTAGCACATGAAATAGTACAGCTGTCCACCAACAGAATTCCTAAAGGTTTGGTCCCTTTAGAAAATATTTTTGATAACAATGATGTAGTTGTCATATTGGAAAACGGGGAAAAAGATTCAGAAGTTTTGCAGTATAATGTAGCCAACGAACATAATCCTAAATATGTCAACTTAGCTTCACATTTGACTGAAAAACATAAGGCTGATTATGGTGAATTGCTAAAGGAGTTTGCTGACATATTTGCTTGGCAATATGATGACTTGAAGACTTTCGACATAGAGGTAATTCAGCACAAGATCCCCTTGAACAAAGATACCAAACCATTTAGGAAGAAACTTAGATCCTTTAATCCTTTGTTGCTGCCTACAATGGAAAGAGAAATCAAGAAACTATTGGATGCCCACATTATCATACCTCTCACATATTCAGAATGGATTGCAAATCTTGTGCCAGTCAGAAAGAAGAATGGAGAGATCAGACTCTGTGTGGATTTCAGATATTTGAATAAGTGCTCTAGGAAGGACAACTACCCATTGCCCAAAATGGAACATATTTTGTAAAAGGTGTCAGGATCAAAGGTGATGTCTTTTATTGATGGGTTTTCCGGATACAACCAGATCGTTGTCCATCCAGACGATAGAGAAAGACTGCCTTTACTACTCCATGGGGTATGTTTATGTACGAAAAAATGCCTTTTGGATTGATGAATGTAGGAGTGACATTCCAAAGGGTGATGGACATTTCTTTCGTTGGGGAGAAAGACAAATTGGTCCTGATATATCTTGATGATATCACTGTTTTTTCAAGCAGCCATGAACATCATTTGCAACACTTAAAAAAGACATTCTTAAAATGTCGAAGGTATGGCATTTATCTTAATCCCAAAAAATCAAATTTTGTACTTAAGGAAGGGAAATTACTTGGACATATTGTTTCAGCTGATGGGGTGAAGATCGACCCAAAAAGAGTAGAAGCAATTAAAAATTTGTCTCTTCCTAGATCAAAGAAGGACATTCAGTATTTCCTTGGGACTATAAACTTTATCAGGAGGTTTATAGCAAACTTTGTAGAACTCACAAAGCATATCACTTCTATGTTAAGAAATAACTCCGAAGTAAAATGGACTGAAGAATCCAAACACTCATTCAATGCTATCAAGGAAGCCATTATGACAGCCCCTATTTTAATCAACCCCAACTTCGCCAAGGAATTTTATATCTTTTCATTTTCTTCAAAAGATACAATTGCAGTAGTACTCTTGCAGAGAAATGTTGATGATCAGGAGCAACTAGTTGCCTTCTTCAGTAAAGTCTTGAGGGATGCAGAGGTGAAGTATTAATTATTGGAGAAACAAGCATATGCACTCATCAAGTCATTAAAATCTTTCAGAGTTTACATCCTTCCAGCCAAGGTAATAGCTTACATACCTTCCAGTTCAGTTAAAGATGTGCTTATACAACCCGACATAGATGGGAAAAGGAGTAAGTGGATAGCAAAGTTAATTGAATTTGATGTTGAAATTAAACCGACAAAACTTGTGAAAGGTCAAGGCCTTGCCAAAATCCTTGCAGAAGAAAATTGTAAACTGCTCGAAATAAATTTGGTAAGTGTTAATGCAGATAATGTTCAGTCTTCAGAGGATAAAAGAAGTGAAGAAATGCAGGTCTTAGATCACCTAGATAATTGCAAATGGTACAATCACATTATTCATTTTCTGCAAACTTTATCAGTCCCTTCAGATTTGACAAAAACACAAAGAAGGGATTTAAATCTCAAAGCCATGAATTTCTGCATCAATGGCAACTTATTGTTCTAGAAAAATCCAATAGGTTTATTATTGAGGTGCATAAACCAAGAGGAAGCAGCTAAGGTCATGATTGAGCTCCATAATAGTGAATGCAGAGGACATCACTATTGGAAGACTACCGCACATAAAATCTTAAGATCTAGTTATTACTGGCCATCCTTATTTTTAGATGTGTGTGAGTTTGTGAAAACATGTGACAAATGCCAAAGATTTGAAGGCAAACAACAACTGAAATATCTTCCCCTCAGACCTATAGTGGTCACAGGTCCCTTCCAGCAATGGGGTCTGGACTTCATAGGTGAGATTCACTCACCTTCTAGCAGTCAGCACAGATGGATCCTTGTTCCCACCGATTATTTTACAAAGTGGATTGAGGCTATTCCTACAAGGAATGCCAATCATACTGTCATCATTAATTTTTTGCAAGAAAACATATTCACCAGATTTGGTTTCCCTAAGAGAATAGTCACTGATAACGCTGTTGCATTCAAAGATAAACACTTGGTAAAACTATGTGAAGAGCTGGGAGTTCAGCTAGTACATTCCATTGCTTACTATCCACAAGGAAATGGCTTAGCTGAGTCATCAAATAAGAGTTTAGTAAGAATTATAAACAAGCTGCTTGAACAAAATACCAGAGGCTGGGATTCCAAGCTAAAATTTTCTTTGTGGGCTGACAGGGTTACAAATAAAAAGTCAATCGGTACATCCCCCTTCAAGTTGGTATATGGTACTAAAGCCATATTTTCTGTTCAACTTGCACTGCTAGTTGCAAATTTTTTACAAGAGACTGACTCTGAACCAAGTGATTTAACTCGAAGAATCCATAATCTAGTAGAGTTGCAACAAGATAGAGAGAAGCTTCTGAAAAAGACAGAATTACACCAAGAAAAGATGAAGGAGATTTTCGACAAGAAAGTCAAAACAAATATTTTCAAAATAGGGGAACTGGTCTTAAAATGGGATGCAACAAGGCAAGAGAAGGGGAAACACGATAAATTTGATGCTCTCTGGGCAGGTCCTTTCGTCATAACAACAGTTCAGTAGAACAATACCTTTGTTCTCCAAAATCTTGCAGGCAAGGAAGTAACAGGTGGCCCTTTCAACGGGCGCTTTCTAAAGACCTATTTTTCATAAGGCTTTTCTTAAAGCCCTGTTTTACTTGTACATATTCTTTTCAGTTCTATTTTCTTTGTTTTTATCACTTGAATAACTCCATGCCCAATGGTACTGAGCAAAACCATTTTTCAAATTTTCAAATTGTAATAAAGGCTATTGAGTCTAACTAGGTTCTTGGTGACCTCATAGGGAGGTATCCATCCCAGTTGGAGCCAAATGTTAGCTCCCAAAATGAATCAGTCACTATGCTTTCATTTTGTAGATGTTAGCATGGTCATCTGTAGTTTTCTCCATTTGTTTTTAATTTCTTCTAGTGTCAAAAATTAGGTTTTAAATTCATGCCTTAGAAATAAGTTGATCCATAAAGGTCTTTTCTATAAAATTTCATGAAAACATTTTCAACAGCTAACGCGTGTTGCAAGGTTGATGATTAGCTGGTGAAAGCGGCGAATTTCAACAGTTAAGGAGTACTTTCCCGCAGACAGTTACCTGGTGAAAGCACGAAACACGTGCTTTTCCTCCATGATTTCAGAAATAAAAAAGATGACACGCTCGACACACGTCACATAATCATTACGAGGCATCTAAATCGGATATCATAGCGGATCGTGTTCGTGAATGCATGCTTCAAACAATGATGGTGTTGGAGATAACAAATTCACATTCATCATCATAGGTAAAGGAGCAGTACTACTCAGTCGGCGACATCAAATCGACACTTCATATTTTCAACACGCATTCTTCACAGGCAATATGTTATGGTTTCATATTTGAAAGGCAACACTGAGAGTTTTCACCAGCGCCAAACCTTGGCTCAAGCAGGAAAATACAGTGACATTGTTTGCAAAATTGTTTGAGGTTCGAGTTACAGATGGAAAGGAAACAAAGCGGTTCATTACTGAGGAAAGAATTAGACAGTCTGTCTTTTTTACAGGCACATCCAGAGGTGCAAAAATGTTTCTCAGACGTAGGCTGTTGCATGGGTTATGTTGAAAATTTACAGAATGGTTGCCACCAAACAACAGCTGAAGCATTTGCTAAATTGTATGATGGAAACAAAGACAGTGTGGATTCTTTAGAAATGATAGTTGATGAAGCTTCCATTGCCATAGCAACCAGCTTACCTAGATCAGGCCAGAGCTGGTTTAAGACAACAATAACCAAGAATCTCAATTTCAGAGCATATGTTAAGGTAGAATTCAAAAATGTCACCTGGAAGAAAAGCATGCCAGTTTCTCATTTGGAGGACGAATGGCAAGACCTGTTCAAAGGAATTCAACTCTATATAACTTCAGAAGGAAGGTATGATAATCTGATGCTATATCATTTCAAGATCTTAGATCATTTCACAGGGAAAACTCTCCTGAATTTACCTTTCTTCTTTCACAAAAGCCTAACCAAAGTATGTAAAAAGATTAGGGCTGAAACTCTAAGTATGAAAAACACTCTTTGTCATTTCGGCCTGATCAAATTGATAATCCTAGAAGAACTAAGACAAAGAGGAAGGACTTGGCAACATTTTCTTTTTTGGGAAGGCTTTGAAACCCAAACTCAGCCCATGAATGAGCAGAAGAAAGCTGGGAAAAAGCAATTAACTCCTCAGAGAAGCTCGAGGAGGAGGAGAACTCTTCCAGGACCACCAGAGGATAGGATTTCCGGCATAAAGTCTCAAAGATCAAAGAAAAAATTAGATTTTGAAACCACTTCAGAGTAGCCTACAGTAAAGAAGACAAATATTCTAAATCTACCATACACAAACTCAGAAATAGAGCCAAAGCAAGAAGATGAAAGTCCAGCCATTAAAAGCCCTGAACACGCCATGGAATTTGCACAGGACTGTGAGACTTTTAATCCCACTAATGAAGGTGAAACATCAAAGAGAAAAAAGTCAAAGAAATCACAAAAATTAAGCAACTAAAGGAAGTGTTTGCTCAACAGGAGGTTTTGGAAAGAGTAATCAAGGTAAGATACAAATCTTTGTCTGACAATTTCGCAGAGACAAATGCAGCATTTGAGAAGTTGGCTCATGAGAGTGTCAAAGACAAAAAGAGAAAGAAGAAAATCACCAAAGATTATAACAGTTTATGGTGGTTAGCAAAACGCCTTAAGAGGAAAATTAAGAAATTGAAGCAGAAGCATAAGTCGCATCCAGATCTACAAGTACTAGCCCAGGTTGCTGTGAATATAAAGGGAGATAAATCAAAGACACTCTAAGTTTTTGATAAAACAACATTTTTGGAGGTGGAAGTTTCCTTTTTGGCCAAGACAAAACTTTCACCAGCGCAAAGGGTAAATTTACAACCAGTTAGCTGGTGAAAGGCAGAGCTTTCACCAGCTAACCAGCGGATCATAAGGCGAATTAGCTGGTGAAAGCACAAAAAGAAATTTTTGAAAGCTAAAGCTGGAGCAAGGAAATTTTCAAGTATTTAAAGAGGTTTAAGAGCATCAAAGGATTAACCACTTAGTCAGGAAACAGATAGCATCATAGATTCATGGAGATTTTAAAGACCAAATGCTAAATTGGTCACCTAAAGTTTCGATTATGGTTAATTGAAGAAGTCCATCTACAGAAGACAGGTGCCTTTATCTTTCCATGACACAATAGAGTCCTGAAGCTGATGAAGTATAGATGTCAAAGATTGATATATAAGACAGTTCAAGTTCTAGGAACTAGTCTTTGTTATCGATTGCATTAGTTAGTTTTATTTTCTATTTTTAGATACAGATCCAAGTTTTCAAGATCTTAAAAACTGATTGTAAAAGGCTATAAATGCCTATATTTTCTAAGAGATAAGGGTTCAAACTGGGAATACATTTTGGCTACTGTGTAGACTCTTATTGGATAATAGAAATCACAGTCTCCTTTTGCTTTCAATATCAGAAATATTCATGCATCTTGTTTCTGTACTTTATTTCAGTTTATCTTAGCTTTTAAAGACTGTCATCTCTTTATTAAGCTCATAGACTTGAAGTGAAGGATTTCTTACTACCTTGCATTAAGCCCTACACCTAGTTGTATTTTGCAATCAAGATTAGTATTCTTCATCCTCTCCTTTAAAAAATATCTGGTCTGATTATTGTTTTCTAAAAGCACTGTTTCATTTGAATGTATGATATGTTGTCTATTACATTAATCATTGAGTGATCCCATTGTTCCAAGCATACCTACACATTATATTCTTAAGTTACCAAGCATTCTTAGCCTACAACCCTAAGGAGTTTCTTGGAGTGATAACAGGCTCCAGATATAAAAACCCTATGGAAGATTAAGGGATTGTGGTAGTATACCAAGGTTGTGATTCCATATCCAACAAATGCTTTGGCAAAATTTTCTATTGATGGAAGGAAGGATGAGGCTGTAGGGGTCATCACGACCTACATCTTGTGGGAAATCTAATTTCATCCTGGTGGACTTGAATTTCTACATCTGTTCTAGAATAAGTTGAAGAACTTGTTCGATCGAGTCGATGAAATCCATCATGTAGTTGGAGAAAGAGTTGATCTCTCTTGATTCTCATTCCTTTGAGAGAGTGGAGGAATATTTGGCACATGTTAAGGAAATCCAGTTGAAGTTACATGAATTTGGAGAGAACTACAAGAAGAAGGATGGAAAATGCATTGAGTTGGTCCTGATAAATTTAAAAACAGCATTTGATGTGTTCATATCGAGATTTTGCACCAACTGGAATGCACACAAACAAGATAGTAAGGACCACTCCTTTGAATTTTTTTCTAAACTTTTGATTACTGATCATTATAGATTGCTTGAAGAAGGAAATATTGGTGGTAAATACCAGGCCCACTTCCTTAATGGTAAGGGAAATATGGATCCCAAGAATAAAGCATAGACTAGTGCTTCTACACAGAAACCTACATATAATGATCAGGGACCTTGGAGACAACCACCGTGAAGTCACTATAAGAAGACATGTCGGTACTATGGAAAGAATGGAATGTCAATAAGAAATGCTTCAAGAAGTGAGACAATTTAGAGGAGAAGGTTAAGAGACTTAAAGGAGACGTGTCGACTTTTCACCGACCTGTTGATAATTTCACCTTCCAAGTTGTGACTTCTCAGGCCTTGATGTCTCATACTACATAGAACGAATGGGTTCAAGTCGACTTTGGGTGCACTCATAATATGGTGAAAGATGAAACTTTATTCATGAGACTAAATAAATATGAGAGTAGAATCTATGTTGATGACGATTTTTATTTGGATGTTGTTGGGCAAGGTGATGTATCTTGTGGACATGGTAAAATTTTCGACTTATATCATGTGCCAAATCTCAGTGCCAGTTTTTTTTTTTTTCTCAATTGACTTAGACCAGTAAGAATGTGGAATTTTGGCTAGATTGGTTCAATGTTCAGGATTTGAAGAAAGGGAAGTTGATTGTCGTTTACAAAGTTCTGGATCCAAAGGAAAATTTATACAAGTTTTGTGAATCGACTCGAACTGAATCTGAACTGATTTCACTTATTGATCACACTAATGAGAGAAGTTGAATTTTTATTGAACGACTCAGACATATGAATTTATAAAGTCTTCAAGCACTAGAAACTCAAAACATGGTTGATGGTTTTTTGAGGGATTTCCCCCCTGAAGGTGTATGTAAGGGTTGCATACTTGGGAAGAATCAACATACACCTTTCAACTTTGGACAAGTGTGGTGAGCACAAAACCAACTAGAACTTGTTCATAATGATGTGTGTTCCATCACCTTACCTTCATTGGCTAGTGCAAGGTACATTTTAACTTTCATTGATGATTTATCTCATTTCCTAAAGACTACAAATCTTCTCTTTGAGAAGTTCAAAAAATTTTGAGCCTTTGCTGAAAAGAAATCCGATCAACCCATCAAGTGCTTGAGATTAGAAAATGGTGGTTGTTCAAGGATAAATTCGTGAGTGCGGACACAGACCAATCTCCCCAGATCCACCTGGATCTGGAACAAACTGTGACAGAATACTACTCTTTCCCTAGTTCTAAAGTATTGAATGGACAAGAGAAGAAGAATGATGTACTTAC
>JASDQU010883399.1:9576-33249 GCA_032191745.1 Picea mariana
ATCAAACAATCAATCACTTGACATCAATCAATCACACCTTTGGCATCAATGAAAACATGATTCAAAATTAGTATCATAGTTTTATATATTAGTTTCTTTTCTTTTGTTATTTTAGGATTTTAGTTGGCCAACAGAGCCATTAAACCCGTCGGGTCATTTCATTCCAAATGGCTTGGGTTATTTAGACAACCCCGGTCTGGATTTGACCTTCCAATTGATGGTGTGTCAATTACGCCCATCAACAGGTTCTTAAAGTTGAAAGCAAAAAAGTTTTTTATGGTAAATAAATATCTATATTGGAGGCATCCAGGGGGGATTTTGTTGAGTTGTTTTCTAGAAGAGGAAGCAGAGAGGACCATCAGAGATTTCCATAAGGGTGACTGTGGAGGAAATCATTATTGGAAAACTATTGTGCACAAGATATTGAGGGCTGGGTTCTATTGGCCTAACATATTTTTTTATGTCTACAAAGAGGTTTCAATATGTCATGAATGTGAAAATTTTGATGGGAAAATAAAATTGCATCCTTTACCATTGAAAGCCATCTCTGTTGAAGCACCCTTTAGACAATGGGGCCTTGATTTTCATAGGAGAAATTCATCCACATTCCTCATCTCAGCACAAGTGGATTCTGACAGCCACATATTATTTCACTAAGTGGATTGAGGCAAGTTCCACCAGGCAGGTCACATATGTTGTTATCATCTAGTTTTTAGAAGACAATATTTTGTCTAGGTTTGGGTGTCCAATCAAAATCATTACAGACAATGCAACAACATTCAAGTCCAAAATGATGGAGAAATTTTGCAGTGAATACAACATAACTCTTGGCCACTCCACTTCTTATTAACCTCAAGGCAATGGATTGGTTGAGTCATCAAATAAGAGCTTAACCAGAATTATCAAAATGTTGTTGCAAGATAACAAAAAATCTTGGCACAAAAATCTCATTCATGCACTATGGGCTGACAGGATCACTCCAAAAATATCCATTTCCACTTCACCCTTCCAGATTGTTTACGGCACAAAAGTAATTTTTCCTACTACGCTAGGGTTTCCAGTGATGAATTTGTTACATGAGCAGGATGTTGAAACAGATGCCACTCGAAGAAGAAAAGATGAACTGATCAATGTCCAACAAACAAGAGAAAATGCCTTCAACAATGCTCAAATGCACCAAGACAAGATTAAAAAATATTTTAACAGGCATAACAAGGAGGGTTACTTCAAAGTGGGAGACTTGGTATTAAGATGGGATGACAGAAATCAAGACAAGGGAAAGCATGGGAAATTTGACCATCTATGGCTGGGATCTTTCAAAATCACGGCATACCAAGGGAAGAATTCCTATATGATACATGAAATTAATGGAGACATCGTTGGAGGAGGACCTTTGAATGTCAGGTTCCTCAGACATTATATCATTTAAGGAAACCATCACCCTTTCCATTCATTATATATAATCATTTTGTTTTTTTATTTGAAGCAGTTGAAAGTACATCAACAGAGCTAAGGCCCGAGGTGAAGGCCCTGAGTTATGATGAGTAAATTTTGAGTTTTCTAAATAAATGTTGGTAATTTTAGTTGCAGGAATAGATCATAGCCCAATGGGTAGGCACTCGGTGTGTCGTTATTTTCTACCTTGTAGGGAGGATAGCATCCCCATTTGGAGCCCTTGTTATCACCATGACAAATTTCTATGGGAAATTTGGTTTTCAAAACTTAGCGAGGTACTAAACCCACATGGAAGCATGATAAAATGGAGGACAGGAGGAAATCTAGGGGGAGGAGATTAAAGATAGCGGAAATGCAGAGTTGATGGGACCCGATGGGTCACATATCGTGGGCGTTGTAGATCAACAGTTAGGAATTGTTTTGGGGGGAGAACTTGCGCGGAGGATATTTTTTGAAAGTGGGCCGAAAAGTAAACTGTGGTTTCGGGTCGGGACCACGTGGTGCCATAGGGTGCATTTTGGGGCGATAAGAGAGTTGCCACAAACTATTTCCCCTCGCCCCCAAAATCGAAAAAGTATATAAAGAGGGGGCACTCACCGTTATTTTATTATTTTTCAAATTACTGGAACGTTGGAAGATTGGTGCGACCACCCCATTCAAATTGAAGCTCGACAGTACGCCAAAATCATGCATTTTCTACTCATTTACATGTATTTTTCATCTCCACCATGGAACCGGTCATTACATCATTAGTAGAGCAATATCCCACGTCAAACGAAGAATCCCTAATTGACAGAGACTCATATGTGTTTGATACTGAAATAACCATTTTTCCCATCTTCGTGTCCAGAGCTAACCTATCAGACAATGTAGGGAAATAGATACCCTTCCTTGAAGCATTCCAGACTGCCATAGTCCCTTACGCTGTCAAGGTCACATTCCCTTTTTCAAAATTCGTAGGTTGGTGCACAGAGCAATACTCACAGGAAGAGAAAGTCGTTTTAAATAAACTAGGGTGTAAGGTCCTGTGTAGAGTGGATAGCTTGTCAATTCGATACACCCTAGGAATACTAGAGTCCCCCTTTGCAGTGTCTGAACCATTTGAAGAAGAAAATCTAATCACAGTTTACAGGGAATGTCCCTCCGAAGTCAAAAACCTATTTTTGCAAACAATTGTCAAACCAGAGCATATTTCTGAGAGTCTGTCCCTACCAATGAGTGTAAATATCATGGTTATTGAAGTCCAATGGGTCTGTTCCATACTAATTCATATTTTAGGTTTATATAATGACAAGTATGTGGTTGATGTCATGTTAGGTTTTTTGTTAGAATTTTTCCAGTCAAAGTTCAGTCAATCAGTTTGCATCAGCTTTGATAGATTCATAGCTGATAATATACACAAACAACTAGTGAATTTCTAGTCACTAAGACATTTTAGATATTACACATTTACTAAAGACTTTCCTGGAGACAAATAAGAGATAATTCCCTGAAGCATCATTCATATCAACTGAATACAAAAGAATCACAATGCTCATCTTTATCAACAAGGTCATGTCCAAAGTCTACAACCTGATTTTCAACACCAACTTTCCAAGAGTCCTAGATGACATGAGGAGTTATTTGCAGCCAAATCCAGAAAATGGAGTGGGGGATTGGGTGTTGTTCATGCATTCAACAATGATATGGGTGTATGGTTTTCGTGAATCCCCCTATCTGTTTCCTATCTTTCTGACACCCACAGTCTTTTCCCTTGAATTCACCAGGCAAATAATTATATCAGAAACAAAACACTTCTTGAAATTACACACGAAATCCAACCTCAAATTTCCTTTCATCATTAGACCTTTTATTGTCAAGACAAGATCATGTTTATCTCAGATGCAGGCCATGCTCAAGGAGTTTGGATTTGCACAATTACAGGGAAGAAGATATGATCCAGTACATCAGATCATATCTAAGAGAAGATTGATAAACAAACATGCCCCCTATGAGCATGAGCATGTTGAGGGTTTTGACAAATTGGCTAATTTGGATGTCTGTGTTGATATGGAAGAAGTCCTGCAACCAGATCAAACACAAAAAGTGGAGGCAACCCTGCAACAAACTCAAATGCAACAGAATCCTCAAAAGATGATAGTTAAAGTTCCCAAGATAAGTGTTTATAGAAAAAGGAGCAGTTCAGAGGCCTTGGGCACCAACAATCAACGGATTGCCCCTAAAAAGACGAACATCACACAATCCCCACAAATGGTGAATCTAGAAGAGGAAGAGCCTAAAGATCAGGTAAATATGGATATGGTGGAGAGTGGCATCAGAAATGTAGAAGTTTGGAAAGGGATCAAGCTCCAAAGTGAAGGAAGCTCAAGAAATTTTAGTAGCAAAAAGCACATCTTTGATTAGGAAGCTGGAGCAACCTATCGATCTAAAGAATATTTGGTAAAGAAATATGATGAGAAAGGAAACTTGGCTATGAATGAAATGAGGGATTTAATCCCTAAGGTAGAAAATATATCTCAACATAAGTCTTCTCTATTCACATTGAGAGATGTAGAGAAGAAAACATCCAATATAGCAGTTGCATATGAGGACAAAGTATCTGATATCAAGATGAAATATGAAAACATCAGTGCTCCTGACAAAGTGAAATTCCACAGGAATACCAGTGACATGCTGTACTCAGATTACTTGGGTCTAAGTATGAAGAATTCAAAACTGTTAACCTATGCAATTAAGTTAGAAGCACAGTTGAGGCAAGAAAAATCATCCAACAGGGCTCGGAAAAATCAAGTCAAGAGGCTAGAATCGGAAGGCCCTCGGGGAGTGAAATCTTCTGTAGAAGAAAAAGACAAGCTAATTCAAAGCTTGAAGAAAAAACTAAAAATGTTTGCCACAAAGCATCCACAAACAAAATAAATGGTTTCTCTAGAACAGGAGAAGGAGGCATTTCGAGAAGAGGCATTGAATTACAAGGCCAAGGTATTACAATTGGAGCAAGAAAAAGTGAGTTGGTCATAAGGGAAAACAAAAGTACCAAACATGGTTGTAACTGTACCTTCTACTGCAGAAGCTGAGCCAAGCACTGAAGGGCTTGTCCAGGCTATGTCATAAGTTAGCCTGAAGGTGGGAGAAATCAAAGGCCTTAATGGAGATATAGAAAAATTAAAGAAATAAATGAAAATGAAAGATGAGAGGATGGCTTAGGTCCTGAAGGAGAATCAAGCTTTGCAGGAAAGAGTAGACAATATGAAAACAAGATTGAGAGACAAAGGACTATTACAGGGATCCAAACACATCATCTGGGATTCTATTACTGCTGAAGCTTCCAAGTTTAGGGTATACTTGAACTTCATCAATGACAAAGATAACATGGCCATTACAGCCAGAAGCAAGTGCATTGTTGTAAATGAGACCCTGGCTAAGAAACCATCAGAGTGGGCCCAAAATTATATAAACCTGTTGAATTCCATCCCTACTGCATAACTTCAGACTATCAAGGTCAAGGACATGACTATATTGATCATCTGGGCTAGGAGGGTCATTGCCAAGCATAACCTGTTGAAATCAGTCCAAACCAAGGCCATATAGATGGAGCAAAGTATACATGAGTTCAAGGATCTGTTTGAGGAGTTGTTCGTCAAAGGCCTCCCACTATTTTGGGATGGAAAAGGAAAATTGTATGATTAGAAGGAATACAACTCTTGCCTCACCTAGTGCAGAATGGATCATTCTAAGTTTGAAATCCCGGAGGAGAAATTAAAAGGAGAAACCCTCGTGGAATATCTGATTACAGATTTTGAGATCTTGAATCAATTCAAGATAGTGAAGATTATACTGCTAGTCATGACGTATGCCTCTTGCATTGACTTGGAGATCCTAATTAAAGAGATGATGGACTACGACATTCCTTTTGACTTGCAGTGGAAGGAGATAGTGCGGTTGGGAAAAACAAAGTGTAGTTTTCTAGGAACGAGCAGATAGCGCCCCAAGTGTCACCAAAATGGCAGATCAGATAGAGGACCAAAGAGGGACAAATGGAAAGAGGAGAAGTTGAAGAGTAAGAGGAATCGCCCATTGGTTCATGAAACATTTTTTATTAATCATTGCAATCGGTTCCCATACCGAAACTGTCATGTTGTAATCATTGTAGTCAGTTTTAGAAGCTGAAACATTTCAGTTCAACTATTGTAATCGGTTCTAATTGAAAGGAACTCGAATTGTATAAATATTAGAAGTTATGAATGTATTAATGTTGGCATAAGTGCAAGGGAACCTTTTAGTTGTTTCTAAACTCAATTGTAATTTTCTGGATTTGAATTGAATACATATGGAGAATCTTTTGAAGTCTCTATGAAAAGATTCTAATGGTGGTGATATGAGTTTTGTCTCCTCTCCTTGTATGTATTTATTGTCTTCTTTAATTCCATTTTCACTTTCTTCTATTTAAATTGGATAGTTAAAATCTCATAATTCATCTTGTGATGCTCTCGGCTTAAACAATTTAAATTGTGTGAAATTGTTCATAACTAATTCAGAATTCATTTCATTAATGCTCTGAGGCAGTTACTTGTTTCCTTTTTCTTCTTACACTCTGAAAACTACAATTTATAAATCAGATTAATTTCCTCACTTAGCCTTTATCCTCTAGAGAGTTCTACCGGCCAGTCAGTGTTTTCAATCAATTTCAGAATTTTGACTCCATAGCCCTAAGTGTCCCTCCTCTTCCTTGCCAACAAATTTATAAAAAAAACCCCAAAACAAACTAAATCTAGACATTGATTTCCAAAGAAACATCAAGTGACACGAGATATCCCTCTCTGAGCTGAGCAGGCTATTACCCAACTCTAAAGTTGGTTTGTAGGTTACCTCTATCGCTTGTTTATTAGCCAAACAAATTTACAGAGTGATAACATAGAGGATCACTCATCAGATCCACTAAAATGGGATCTCCAGTATATTTAGGGAGAAAATATCTATTAAGGATTTTAGTGAGGAAATATCTCTCAAGGATTTTAAGGAGGAAATATTTCAACCATCCATGACATCCTCAACCTCCCCTAAAAAATAGGAAACCAAATGTGAGGTGGATTCTCACACTAAATTAATTTCTTTTTCATGAATACTAATAATAATTCATGTGCACATAGTATTTGGACCTTCATATAATATATTTCCCCTCCATATTTACTAGGGATTGTGACATATGTTACTTAATGGTGTCAAGGTGTATGCGACACTTAGAAAGGTGTAGATGACACTTTTACGACACTTTTGACAGTTAGTGCGACGTAGCTAGGTGTGGTAATTTGATGTGTAACAATATGGCTGTAAATACTCTATGATCATATAATAAAATCCTTTTGAATAATACAAGAAGAACATTGAATAATCAACCCCATGATCGGTTAAAAAATACAAACATGAAGCCATGAGAAATCAATGTAGAAGAAGAAAAAGAGTGGAGAAGATGGAGACTTTTCTTCGTTGATTAAAAGCTTCGTTGCACATGATGTTTGCAATTTCTTCTTCTGATCTTCTTTCCCTTCCCATCCGAGTAATTATGATTGTAGCACCCTTGTTGAAGACCTTCTTCTCTTTTTAAAATTTGATTTTCTAACTACTTGAGTAGTTAGGGTTTTTCCCTTCTTGAATTTCCCGTACAATTCTTTTTGAATTATTCACTTAATTAATGACTAATTAAATCCTCATTAATGAACTTAGATCATTAATATTCACATCTTTAAAATGGGTCTCTTTTCATTTTTAATAAAAGTTTTTAACTAAACTTTTATTTTCAAAATTTAATTAATTTTCATTTAAATGAGGAGGATTGTGTTTTAATTTTTTGGAAGTTATAATCAACTTTTTAGCCATTGAAAACAATTTTTATGTGATCTCCATCTTCTTATATTTCCAACGATATATATTTTTTTCCAAATCTGACTCCCATATCTCAAGATATGACCTCGTGAAGTTAAGTTGTCAAGCAGATCCATTAAAAATGATGTTCACTGATATTTCAATTTATGGGAAAATTGTAGCCAATTTCAACCCTTCTAACCTATACCAATGTCTTCTTCGTCAAAATAAATTTCCAAGGGTATAAAATTTGCATGATTCTAACACTCGGAGCTCAAGATATGGTCTTCAAAAGTTCATGACTCAGGGACTGTCGATCAAATGTCTTGGGGAAATCTTGGACTTTGGATTGAATTTCGTTTTTTTCCTCTTAGGAATTCGAATTTTTCTTCAAAAAGGTTAATCCCATGACATGCATTAGGATATTAAGAGTATTAAGGTATATAATTTAAGTGTTTCATAAACTTAGTAAGGAACATAAGAGAAGATATGGAGCTTTGAGAGCTCAACCTCCCTTAGAAAATTGATTAATAAAACATAATTTTGCATGCCAAGTCAAACTCCACTTATGCCTAGTTAGCATATAAGTCAACCACTTAACTGTCTCCATGTGTCTCCATAATAACATGCCCTGTGTCATTATCTATGTGTCATTTTTTCATTGGAAACCAAATATAACCAATAATATGACACCATGTGTCACCACTAATAAGTTGTCACATGCCACCAATGATTAAGTGTCATGTGTCTCCTTCCATGAGCTGCCATATGACACCATTCATATGTTTCCACTTGTCATATCTTCACAGGTTTCTATGTGGAACAATATTATTGGTTGAGAATGGATAATTCTCATGGGTTAATGGTTTGTGTAATAAACTTAGGATAAGAGTGGTTAAAAGGCTAAGTGTACGAGAAATTTTAAGGAGGAAGTAGTAGTGGGTAGTTAGGGAGGGGAAGAAATCTAGGTGTCAGAGGTAGATGAGTGATGTAGGGTGATGTGGGGGGTAGTTTCTAGGGAGCGAGTCAAAGGGTGAGGAAGGTGAGGGATATGAGGGGGGGTAATGAGTGAATCCACCGAAAAGTATGGAAAAATGTTTATGTATGGAGTGAGGGGAGATATGGGGGAGGGGAAATGGGTAGATTTTCAATATTTACATGGTATATTCACAAGATTTTTTACATGGTTTATTTCATGGATTTACGTGGTATATCCAAAAGATTTTCATATGGTGTATTCCATGGATTTTTTTGGTTTATGCCACAAGATTTTACATGGTTCATTCCATGACATTATCTAATAAAATGGACATAGTTCCGAAAATTTGTAATTCCAAAAAAAAATTGTCTTTGTTCCACGTGAAATAAATTCTTTTCGTCGGTATGATTAAGCCCTGGATATTTTGAGCATACTAACTCGGATTTTGAATCCAAAAAATGTGTGGAAAATCTTAGACTGAGGGATATGCAATGAACTTATAATAATTCAAAAAAATTATTCTTTTGATATCATTTTTTTTTATTAATCCAAGAGCCGAAAAACATATATGACCAAATTTTGGTCAAAATCTTCCGGAGCCTTTTGGAAAGTTAGTGTTCCCCTTTGTTGATCATAAAGACAACTAGCATTCCTTATGGTTTCTTCCAATGTCTCAAGGTCATTATATTGTATTTTTTCTCTTCTAAATGAGGGTAACTCATTCATATACCTATGAATCTTCACTTGTTCATCCTTGATGAAAGGAACATATTTCAACAAATCTAAAACTATTCTTTTGTACTCATCTATTGTTATACTCCCAAGCTTGAGTTCGAAGAAATCCTTCATCTTCCTATCATAATATCACTTGGTTAAGTATTTATTTTGGAAATACCTCTTGAACTCTCTCCAAGTCACTTTATTCTCATCAATGTGTTGTATCTGCATATATTGATCCCAACACATTGATGGATTTCATTTTAACTGATAAATAACACTTTTCACTTCTCCTTGCGCATAATAGTTATGCAGCTGGAAGTACTTCCTCATATCCAACAACCATGTCTCCACATCCTCATCCTTTTTGTGCTCAACATCAAAGGTAGGAGGTTTGATCTTATTCATTCCCCCCTGTAGTTTATCCACCCCAATCCTTCTCTTCTGATTTTATAGAAGATGGAATCGAACTACTGCACGCTTTCCTGAAAGAATGCTCACCAACAATTATTTCTTCTCTTCTTTTCTCATCATGAGAATTACGACTTCTTGATCTAATCGACTATGTCTCCTTGTCCATCTTATTTTCTATTCAGTCTAGACTTTGCATCAATTTGACATTGAATTCATCTTGTTGTGCCTTGGATCTCATAAGCCTTTCATTATCATCCTTATAGTTATGGACATCTTTCTGCAATACTTTATGGTTTCCATCAAGTTCATGTGTTCCCCCTTGGATTATGTACCATTAGCTACCAAACTGACATATAAATCCAAAAATTCGTCATCAGGATTGTAAGTCCTCTATGCATCATCCATGGTTTTAACCTTTTGCATTGACATTGTTCTTCTCTAAACGTTCATAATTTTTCAAAATGTACAGACAAGTAATATTTGTTAGATGATATCAAGAAATAAATGCATGAAAACTTTGCACCATTTTGTTATAATCCTTTCTCTCAGATTTCTTGGATGATTTTAACATCCCAAACTCTAGTGCGCACAACCTCACACCACTATTATTTTGCACATCACAATTCTATACTGCACGCCCATCACTTTTCGCGCAAACTAAACTCAACATTGTGTGGCACCAATTGTTAGCACACATATTTGTTCATGATGGTCTCTGGACCATACAAGTCGAGTGTTGAACCAATAATTTTTATACCAATTTGTAACGTCCTCGACCACCCTAGGCTAGGCCATGTCACACAACCTCAACTTTTGTAGCTCTAAATCAACCAAATTGTAAGAAACCCAACCTACTATTGAGCCATGTTTCTCTAAAAGTTCAATGCACAGTTGCTACTCTTACTCAAAAGTCTGCACAATATCACATGAAATAACACGCTCAACCCAAACTGAGCTGTGCTACAAAAATTATAACAACGGAAGCAATAATATATTTACAACACGATCTTAAGTAGCAAAGCAAATCACAAACTGCATGCACTAGTTTTATTGATCACAAAGAATAATTGCGCACACATCCATCTAGGTGTCATGCACCAACTCATTTTTCACTATGCGTGGAATCTATTTTTCATAAACGCACACACAAAGTCCATCCACTTGGTGTACACATGCCACTTTCCTACACGGTCGACCACCTACACGGTCGACCACTTCATCCTGTTCTTGATGGATCATAACCAAAATCACAAGGTTAACCCAACTGGAAAGACTAACCATAATTATCATATCCATGCACAACTATAGATATAGGATATAAGCACCATAATTACATGTGTAAGCAATATTAAATCAAATAACAACAAATACTTATATGAAATGAAATACAAGAGTTAACCCATGTCCAACATAGACTAAAACTCATATAGTAAACAAGACAAGCACATAAAGAAAAAATATCTCTTATAAAAGATTTGAGACTTTGACTAAGACTCTCCTCCCAACCATAGACGTTGTTGCTCATAAGATTTCGGCAATAGGTCACCCTCGAGGTTGAACACAACTCCACCAGGGAAAAAAGGGTTCCTAGAGACAAGTTATGGTCTGAAACTCAATATAATTTCCCAGTCCTAATTGCCCGCTATTGCAACTAGCCCATAGTCCCTGTTGGCACAGGGGAAGACCCAGGGTTCAACTCTAACAACGCACCAACAAGCCCTAACTACTGGCCCTTTCAGCAACACCTGCAGAGAAGATGCAGTCTGACCCGAAGTAGCAATAGGGGGTTGCAGTACATAGGTGTCTACAACCAGAGGAAATGCAAGTGGATTCAAAAGAACAACACATGAAGATATAGTAATTCCTTTACCAACTTAAGTCTTCTTCACACTACTATATCTCAGATCTAGCACAATAATGCAATAACAGAATAACAGAAGAAAAAGAACACAACATAAATCACACATAACAACAAGATATACGTGGTTCACCCTCTCCCTAGGGATACACCCACAGAACTGTGTTTCTTAATATATTAAAGGAAAACATACAGTTCTATCTGCACACTTATCATGCAGATCTTCACACCTAGCTGAATATCTTACAATACATAGTATTCTCACAACACAATGCTTCCTCTCGTGCGATCAATAATAATCACTCCCTTAACCCACAATGAAGAACTCAAAACCAACCCATCCCAGGTCCTCTAGACCTTTATTTATACATTACATGATAAACATCTAGGTTTCAAAACCCTAGATCCCAAAACCCTAAGTGTCTAAAACCCTAGGTCAACTTGACCCACGTTTTCAGGGCTTCACCAGCCTGTCTCTCCTTATTTCGTGTGTGGTGCTCCAAAGCATCCATTGGTGGATTTTTCTGCTTGCTGGGGTGTCCACGATCCATCTTCCTTGCTAATATGTCTTCCTCGATCTTCTCGTTCAACGACTCATTTTCCCTTACTTCGCTCCTTCTTTTCTGCTTCTTTGACCACTTCGACCCATTCTCAGTCACTGTTCCTTCCGCGCAGTTCGTACTTCATCTTTCTTCCTAAATATTCTCTTTCTTCCCTAACCAAGCACCGACAGGCCCCCAAAACTCACATGTGACTCGTTCCGAGGCACTGCATGTCTAAACCTTATATTTTACGTCAACTTCAGACTGTGCAGAGAATCTTGTGCTTTCTTTTCTGTCCCTCCCTTCCTTTTGCAGACTATCTTTTCTGTGTCTGGTACCTGGTTTCAATTGCACCTAGTATCTAGACCCTTCTTTTTATTCTTTTACTGAGAGTTGCGAGGTAGCTGGTTATCATAGTACAATTTCAACTAGCTCCCGTTCACTAAACCTTCCTTCCATTCTCCATTCAAAGTCTTCAACTACACAACTCCTCCTTCTGTAACATAGACAACCTCATATGGACCAAGCCAATGTGTCCTGAACTTCCCTGGATGCTTTATGAACTTTTTGTCATATACCAACACCAATTCTCCTTGCCTAAATGCTTTCTTTTTTATATGCCTATCGTGGTAGGCCTTCTCTCGTTCCTTCTGTACCTGCTAATGGAATTCTACCAACTGTGCGAGCCTGTTTTGAACAATACCAGTGTCATCCATTTATGTGAATGTTGTGATTCTTAGAATATGAACCAAATATTCCATAGGTACGACTGCTTCTAGGCCATAGACTAGCTTAAAGGGAGTTTACATTGTCAGCTTCTTGCAAGTGGTTCTATAAGCCCATAACACCGTGGGTACTCTCAAATCCCAATCATCTATGTTTACACTACAAATCTTCGTCAGTGCTATCTCCAAGATCTTATTGAAAGCTTCGACTGTTCCATTCGCTTATGGGTGGTATGGCGTACTCTTCTGATGATGAACTTCAAATTCCTGAGTTAAGGCTTCAATAGTCTTATTAATAAAATGTGTACTTTGATTGCTCATCAGGGTCTTCATGCATCCAAATTAGGTTATGATATCATCAAATATGAATCATGCAGCTATAGTTGCACTACAGTCATTAACTGCTCTTTCTTCTGCCCATCTGGTCAAATACTCGGTCGCAGTGATGATGTAACGAGATCCTATGCGCTTTCCTGGTGGGTTGATAGGTCCCACAAAATCAATGGCCCATTTCTTGAATGCTTGTAATGTTAATTGCGGTGCTAAAGGCATCTCATCTCTTCTGGAAGGTTTCCCAACTCTTTGGCATACATCACAAGCTCTGTAGTATTCCTTAGCATCTTTGTGTAAAGTGGGCCACTAGAGGCCAGCCTTGAGAACCTTATGAGCTGTTTCTTTTCCTGCATAATGTACTCCTACAATGCCCTCATGTGATTTTTCCAAAATCAGTGGTCTTTATGCCGCCATAACGCATCTCCGTAAGATCTCAGCAGGTCCCATCTTATATAGTTGTCCAACTATAAGTGAAAAATCTGTAGCACAAACTACCAACTGTTTCTTCTGAATGACTGTATATTCGTAGGGGGGCATTCTTATTGATAGGAACTGGACTATCTCAGAGAAGTGATCGTCAACCTTTCTGATGGCCAGTAATTGTGCATATGGTAGTGTATTCTCCAAACTTTTAGGTTCCTCTCCATGTTCTAACCTAGACAAGTGGTCAGGTCCCTTGTTCATTCTCCCTGGCTTGACCACAATCTCAAAATCATATTCCTGGAATAGCAGTAGCCACCTATATATTATTCCCCCCATCACTGGCTTGTTGACTAGGTACTTCAACGCAGAGTGATCAGTGAACATCTTAAAATGTCCTCCCAACAAGTAGTGTCGAAACTTATGTAGCACGTACACCATGGCTAAACCTTCTCTCTCAATGGTAGTGTAGTTTATCTCAACTGTAGAGAGCTTCCTGCTAGAAAAGGATAATGGATGGTCAATATCTCCTGCTCCTAGTTGTGCTAACACTACTCCTAATGCAATGGATAAAGCATCGACATGCACATGGAATTCCTTACTCCAATCTGGGAAAACCAGAATGGGAGCAGTGACCATTTTCTGTTTCAATGTGTCGAAGCTCTGCTGACATTCCTCTAACCATTGGAACTGGAAATATTTCTTTAATAACTTCTCCATAGGTGTTTTAATCTGTGCATATCCCTTGATGAACTTTTTGTAGTATCCCATATGTTCAAGCGCAATGCGCAGCTGTCTAATCGAAGTAGGAGGAGGTAGATCAACAATGATGGCAATCTTGGAAGGATCTACCAGCAACCCCTGCTTACACACAATATGGCCTAGCACAACTCCATTGGAGAAAAGAAGATACACTTATTTAGGTTCAGGGCAATCTTAAATTGCCAACACTTATCCAACATTAGTCTTAAGCATTCAATATGATTTTGCAATAAGCTAAAAACAATCCAATCGTCAAAATATGCTTCCAAAAATTTATGTAAAAATTCCTTGAATGCTTCGACCACCACCCTAGAAAAGATGGTTGGTGCATTCTTTAGTCTGAAAGGCATCACTTTTCACTAGAAAGAACCTTATTTGGTTGCAAATGTGGTCTTATGGCGATCTTCCTTAGCAATCTTGATCTGGTGATAACCTGAAAATCCATCTGTGATGGAGTAAACTTCCTATCCTCCTACATTATCTAACACTTCATCAGTAAACGGTGTATGGAATGGATCGTGTAAACATGCATCATTCAAATTTCTTAAATCTACATAGATTATGATCTCTCCTGACTTCTTATCTTGGACCACCATAGGGATAATCCATTCTGATTCTTCAACAGGTTCTATGATTCCTGCTTCCAGCATTCTGTCTAATTCAATCTTGACTTTCTGTTTATATTTGGGATTCAGTCTGTAAGGTCTTTGCTTGACTGGCCTTGCATCTGGTTTCAAGGGGATCTTCATTTCTCCCATGGGCCCTTTAATTCTCTTCATGTTGGTAAACTTGGTTGGAAACAAGTCCTGATATTCATGCAGTAGTTCTGTGATCTTGTAAATAGTGGCATCATCCCAATAATCTCCAACGTTTGTGAGCTTAGGTGCTTGCTTTGTTCCAATATTAACTTTCTTGATTTTGATTGGTTGTCCAATAAAATTTAATTCGACTCTTGGTCCTTCTATGTCTCTTTGTCCTTCAGTTTCTGCGATGTTTTACATTCCTGGGATCATCGTCTTCATCAACATCAATATTGTAACAACCTTGCAATTTCTGAAGAGGTGCAGTCCATTCATCCTCTTTTTGCCCAACAGGGAGGTTAGGTGCCTCCTTAAAGACTTTCTGTCTTACAACTTGTAGAGCTTGATCTACTATGGGGTATTGAATTTCAAATGAAAATGTAGCTACAAAGTTCCGAGTCATACCGTACCAATATAAAGTAGTGAGGCACAGTTCTGCTTGAAGATACCAATTAATAGGCGTTGTGTCCAAAGTGTTAATGAATTTATGAACCGACTATTCTTGAGGAATGTTGCTCCAGGATTCCTCACAACTTCACACATGGTCCTTTGGAAAACTCTGAGCCGTGTATCAAACTTCACACCCTTCGACTTGTTCTGAAAAGCACACTGTCATCAAAGTGTGACATTGCACCCATTTCACGGTGTTCTTCTTGTGTGTTCCCCACCATCTCGCTGGCGTTTCTTTCAAGGCCTCATCCAGTGCCAATAAGCTCTGTTGTGCTAGTATAATTTCTTCAAATTCCAATAAGAAGGTTTCTAAATGATTTAAACCATCAAATGTGGGAAGATTACTTACTTTTGTGCCAACCCAATGAACTTCCCTGGTCAATCTGGCACACCTCCTCGCAGAAACTTCATACATTTTGTTATGCCAATTATCTAGTGCTTCTTCTGAATCTGATGAGCATGTGTTGTCACTTCACCAACTTAAGTTCCCATCTGCTGTAGGATTAATGTAATCCCACTGTCTTTCTATTAATTTATATTTATTCTCTAGATCGTATGCATGTTATTATTCTCTGATGGGTTTAATGTATCTGCGACCTTCATCAGGATCAAGAGGTGCAATGAACCTATGACCATCAACTTCAAATGTCATTCTTCTTTTCTTTAAGTCAACAATAGTGGAGTTGTTGAAATCCCAATCAATTCCTAACAACGTAGGATAAGGACAACTATCATCAAATATCTCAATTACTTCGAAGTCTACAAACGTCCGTACCCCGCCGATGTCTATAGGGACATGCTCTAGCCTTCCAAAGGGAATTATTGTCTGTTGATTAGCCATCCTGAGCCTAATAGGGGAGTAAATCAACTTAGGTTTACGCATCAGTGCCCGGGTCTGCTTCATCATAACATTGACTTCTGATCCCAAGTCGAGGACCACATAATCTATGTCATAACCTCCAATATGAGCATTAAGGTGTAGTTCCTTATTTTTCCTTCTCTTTGTGTATGCTTGATGTACTACTTTATTTAGCAAAGGAGCTATCCTAGCTATCTCATACTATTTGACCAAATTTTGTAGTTCTTGTATATTTCTTTCATCCTTAATCAAATTAATGCAAGTACATAAGAATTACATAAGCTTGCTTACCTCTTTTCCTTCTCCGGACGAAGGAGACTGATCAAATTCCAAATTAATTCCACATTCTCTCACATCTGGTTATGTATTTGACGAAGAATCCTGATCTCTACCAAATTCTATTCTTGCCTCTTCAAACGTTTGCTTTTACTTCCTCGGATCAAACACTTGTGTCTTCTTTGCCGCTCTTCTGACCCTAGATTCTTTTGTAGTCTTTTCTGGACTCACCCTGTCTTCACCTGTAACAACATCTCCTCTAGTGATAACAATGATGTTGGGATCCTCTCCATGAGGTTCTGCTAATATTAGTTGTACTTGTTGGTTTCCTCCCTGTCTCTCCTGACGTTTGTCTAACAACACTTGGAAATCTTCAATAACATGTTCAAATGAATTGTAGTAACTGCAAGTGGTACAAGGGTTTTGACAGTCCCTTGCCAAGTGTACGTGATATGCATAGTTATAACAAATGATCTAACCTCGACCTCGACCCATGCCTCCTCCTCATCCTCTTCCTCTGAATCCACTGTGAGGGTTGAATTTTCCAATTCTTGGAGAATTAAACTGTGTAGAATTTCACTCTTGTTGTACTTCTCCTTGAATCCTATATGTATCTCTTAATATTTCATGTAAGAGGTCATAAGCCCTACAGTCCTTCTCATCATGCCCCACAGATTTACATAATGTGCAGTAAAGGTTTGTAGGTGTCTAGACATATTTTTTCATGTAATAACATTCACCAGGGCGATGTCTATTTCTACATACCTCACACCAGGGTAGAGTAACATGCTTCAAAGGGCTCAGAGCTCCATAGGCCAAGTACTCATGAAATATGGGTCAGTTCTTCTTATCATGGCCTTCTGATTTGCATCTAATACACCAGATGTCCTCCCTTTTATCTTTTCCCTTGACTTTCTTCATATCTTCGACCTACAGAGATAAGCTAGTTAGCTGACTCAAAATTTGACTCATACCTGAGTTGGATTCTTCCATAAGGGTTGATTCTAGTTTCATGGCAATCTCCAATGCTTTAGCCTGTGAAGCAACCTTTTGTTGCATCAGAGGAAATATGATATGTGGTAAGAGGGAAGAAATGAACCATTATTTTTTCTCCTTGTCTGGGATCTGAAAACTCAAACAGCATGTCAAGGTCTTAAACCTCTAATCAAACTCCCAAACAAGTTTAGCTACTCTCTGCTTGTTTTTTTTCAGTTTTGTAATGCATTGTGACTCCGACTTGGGTTTCTTGAATTATGCACTCAATGAAGTCTTTATATTGTTTATCGATTTAGGTTGTGCATCTCATTTAACAAACTTCATGTACCAGTTCAGTGCAGGGTCTCTCAAGGTAGTACTAAATTGAGCTCTCTTAACAACTTCATCATTGATTTTCTTAATACTCCATACAGCTTCGCATAAAAAATAGTGTTGATCGAGATCTTCAGATCCATATCCTCTAAAGATAGGTAGCCTCATTTCATATGCCATAGATCTTCCTAGGTTTCTTCACTGACTATGTAATGAACTTCTGGTAACAGTGCTCTAATATCTCTGGCTACTCTGGTTACTTAACATTGCTAAAACAATAGGAGGAGTAATAGTACTTACTTCAACGGTCGTGTAACACCCTAGTTCCCCTAGTCTGTAAAAATAATTATATTGGCCAAGAACTATGGCAAACTCAAAGATGTGAATGTTTGATTTGATGGACCTTTGTATAAAAGGTCGATGAATGTAAATTATGTTATGAATATGTGTTGCACAACTGCTGGGGAAGGGATGTGCTAAAAGAGACCACGATGGCTAATGAGAGGTGGTGGAAGGGACCTGGAATGATTGCGTTAACTTCCACCGAACCAATTCCATACTGGTTTTTACTTGCTGAAAGACCAAAGCAACTCTCTGACCCTGGAATAAATTACCCATTAGGATGGTAGGTGGGGAGGCTCCTCAAGAGTTAATGAGGGGATGGGGGCGAACCGCCCCTCTGTAGAAGCTCTCAGACCTGACCACGGACAGGGGAATTCGTGCCACACGCAATCTTGTAGAAAAGGAAAGAAAGGAAGTGTGGGGGGGAGAGGAGAAAAACATGTGCAATAGGGATCGCGGAAGAGAACCGGAGAAACTCTAGAAATACAGGGAGTTCTGAACAGAGGAGAAGGAGAGTAACCTTCGTCCTTGACTTTTGTTGAGCTGGAAGTAGGAGACTGAATCTCAAGCATCGTGGTCTAGCTCGGGGGTGGCTAGTGGTAAATCCATTTGGAGTCACTGAGCCTACGGTTGGGTGGAAATGAGCACCCCTCCCAGCAGTTGCGTCACACCTGGTGTTTCTAAGAAGTGTTTATGTCTTGTATTTTGTATTGAATATCCTGGATGCATGCTCATGTTTATACGCTTATAAATGGTTTCTATATAGAAGTCTTTATGTCTTGTATTTTGAATTGAATATCCTGGATGCATGCTCATGTTTATATGCTCATAAATGGTTTCTGTATAGAAGTGATTGCCTTGTGTTTTGATTGGGAATAATGGATGCATGTTTATACTTATATGACCATAATCAATTTATGTATAGAATGAATAAGTTCAGAATACGAGTTCGTTCCCTTGAGAATTGTCCTATCTACTTGAATCACGCTTTGTCCTGGTTTAATTTCTCGAAGGCACCTTCTTCCGGGGAGTTTCCTCACATTTCAGAGTCGGAGTGAGTTTCTTGAAAAGAGTACCTATATAGTAAACCCATGAGTTTACTCTACCCCGGTCACATAATTCATAGCTCGGCGAATTAGGAAGGCACCTTAGTCAGGTCACCAAGCCTAGGGATAATTACCCAAGAATCATCTGAAGGTCCAGATGACCTGGATTTGGAAACCTTGTACAAGAAAGAGTAGTCCTCTCAGGTTTCGAAGTCATGGGAGTTCGAAGCCCCGAGAGGTTGAATCTTGTGAATCAAGCTCAGAAAGGATAGTGAACCCAAATATCAAAAGAGAATACCCCATCGTTTGGTAGATGAACGATCGGAATCCTTTCGGAAATACCCCAGATTTGTGAATACCGATGGACCTAGACGAGGAGTGCAGGCGTTAACACCTCGACCCCTTCAGCCTTCACAAGTAGCGATGGGATCCATGACCGCAGATCCAAGGATTTGTTGGAGCTCTAATGAGCCGTCAGATCTGGAGGCATGGATCAACATCCCTTGATCTTGAGCTAAGGGGCACATGGTTTAAGTTTTTCGGCATTTCGTATACCGGGAAACATAAGAGGGAGAGTCTTTCGACCCCCAGGGACATGAAATTGCGAAAACGCGCCAATCGTTAGATCTGGAGCATAGTGGCATGAGAGCCATTGGATCAAGTATACGTGCACGGGGTTTAGTCCCTAGGATGTGCTCATAAGATCAGATCTGGACCGTCGGATCAGGGGAGGCTCACAGTCATTGATCTCATACATAAATTCCCATATCGGGAATTTGGGGACCAGAGTTTCGAAATGTAAGGAAAATATCTACTATGGATTTTCACGAATCGCGAAATCCCGAAAAGTGAAAGGAGTAGGACCCAATCCTTGGAGGAGGGTCATATGGCCCCATAGAGTTGAGGGATAATAGTTGTTGGGCCCCAAACAGGTTTCGGGACTCAAGAGGTAGAGTTGCATGGTCAACACAACTCCTAGAATCATGAAGAGAGAAATGTCGAAAGGTGGGTACCAAGTATCAGTCAGAGGATACGTGCGGTGGAAGTCAAAGGAGTGGTCAAAGTTCCATAAACCTTTCAAGTTCCGGGGATTCAAAAGGGAAAGGAGGAACGCTTGCATTGCGATTCCCCAAATCGTGAAACCCTGAAAGAATTTAGAGGAATAGCACCAGGTCATGGAACCGATCGTATGAAAAGCAACTCAAGGGAGGAGCTAAGGATCTGTTAGACCCTTTCGGGTTTTGGCATTTCGAAAGACAGAGAACAGGGGAATGCTTGCATCGCAATTCCCTGAATCGTGAAAGCCGGAAGCACCTTTTTTGGTAAGGCCTGTGGTTATAGCCAAGAATCACATGGAGGAGGATAAGGGAAGGGATGGTCTATGCTAGGCCCCATACAAATTCGGGGATTCTTTCCCTTGAAGAAAAGACAAAAATTTTAGATTTCCGTAGCGGGGGTGTGACAAATTGGTATCAGAGCATGGTTACAACACTTGGCATTCTTGGGCTCATGAGCAAGTTGGGCAGAAACTCCATTTGAAGTACTTTTAAGAGGAGTAACCCTCTATCTTAACCCCCTTTATCAAAATTCAAAGTTAAGAATGAAAATTCCTATTGTGTGTATGCATTGGAAAAATATGAATTATGCACCGGTTTTGAATGAATACAATGTTGACTAACAACAAGTGTTTTTCTGCACACAAGTGGACGATCAACCACAGGAAACTACAGATGCATAGAATGGTGACGCACCACGAAGTGGGGGATGGCTCCCACAATAGAGATGAAGAGTATGATGAAAGGAGAGCAGTGGAGACCCCTCGAGATCTAACTGAGACTATGAGGAGCCTCGTGGTCAAACTACAAAGCTGCAAGGCCGACAATGAGAGGTTGATAAAAGAGCAAGAAAAGCAAACGGAGATTAATGCAGTCTTGCTGCAAATCTTATCTGACATATAAAGACAATTGCAGCATGGACCTGACACTAGGCACGTGGACCAACGACAGATAAAGAGAAGTTGAAGCCCACCTGGGATACGAAAACATGGTCTTTTAAGTGGCCACATTGGGAGGAGCACCTCGAGAAAGGTCCACCCCAGGGATAAGGGACAAGCATCGGATGATTCCTATGGAAAGGAAACTAGCGACTTAGAGGGATCTTCTAGTAGCAGAACTAGTTCTTATTCCCGAAGAAAACATGAAAGAAGTGAAATCATTCCAAAATTCATAATCTCGAAGAATTCAAGAAGGCCAAACAGCCCTCTTTCGATGGTGAAATAAAGAAGGGAGAGGAAGCAGAGGCCTGACTAGTTGGACTAAAGAAGTATTTTAGAGTCCATGACTTCTCAAAAAATTTGAAGGCCCGAGTAGCCACTTTCAACTTGAATGGGAAGGCTTCCATTTGGTGGGAAGACCTTAAGAATGTAAAAGGGATTCACGAAGAAGACCTATCTTGGGAACGGTTTGAGAAATACTTCAGGAAGAAGTATTTGTTGAAAAATATTTCGACGAAAAGACTAAAGAATTCTATGAACTCAAGCTGGGGAAATGCACCATAGAGGAATATGTCAGCAGATTCCTCGAGTTGCTGAGGTACGTACCCTATATAAAGGCAGAAAAGGAAAAGGTGCAATGCTTCATCAGTGGACTACCTAAGGACTATTAGAATAGGATTGAGTTTTACAAGCCAAAGACCCTAGAAGACACTATTTGAAAGGCAAGATATTGTTATGAACAACTTGGGCATCGGACAGAACCTCGTGAAGGCTGGAAGCAGAAGAATAGTTCAGGATTCCAGAAAAAGGGGTTTAAATCCCCAATATTTGGAAACTATAAAATGGACTCAAGGATGAGCTTCCCAACTCAAAGTGTACACCAACATAATTTCCCCTCCCAAAGCGGAAATAAACCTTTTGGATCTACCCCAGGAAAGATTGATAACCCAAAGAAAGAACCCATGAAATGTTGGGGTTGTGGAGAAGAACATCTACTGAGGGACTGCCCGCACCGACAACAGAATAGTCGGAGAATTTACAATGTTCTAGAAGCTACCACCATCAATGACATGGCCAGGAGTATGCCACAAATTTATGCAGCCGTGGATAATAAACAAGTTGACCACCAAGATTCAGTGGTGAAGATGGAAGGTATGATCACCAACCATCTAGTGTCTATTCTAATTGACCCTGGTTCAAATTTGAGTTATATAGCTCCTAAGGCTATTGATAAGTGTAAATTATAGCCACATAAACACGCCAAGCCATGGTTGGTCCAGTTAGCCATCGACACCAAAAGAAAGGTAACGAAGGTCATACCATCTTCCCAATTCACTATGGGTGAATTCCCCACCCAAGCAACCCTTAACATACTACCCCTAGGATCATATGATATGTTGATTGGTATGGACTGGCTAGCCACATATAAAGCCAGATTGGATTGTTACCATAAAACCTTAGAATGTGTAGGTGAAGAAGTAAGAAGGATAACCCTTCAAGGGATCCAAAAACCTGTCTCGGTGAGGCGAATATCAGCCATTCAAATAAGAAAGTATTGCAGAAAGGGATGTCCACTGTATGCGATACAGGTGTTGGAATTAGTTGAAGATGACAAACCAAGCCTCGAACACCACCCCACACTAAGAGAATATAGAGATGTGTTTCCAGAAGAGGTATTGGGTCTACCTCCGAGAAGGGACATTATCTTCTCGATAGAACTTGCACCAGGAGCAGTGCCAGTGTCTAGGACACCCTATAGAATGAGCACACCCGAGCTAGTTGAGCTTAAACTACGATTAAAATAAATGATGGACAAAGGCTATATCCAACCCAGCGTGTCCCCATGGGGAGCACTAGTTCTGTTTGTAAAGAAGAAAGATGGTACCCTCCAATTGTGCATAGATTATAGACAACTCAATAAGGTAACCATAAAGAACAAGTACCCATTACCCTGGATTGATGACCTGTTTGATCAATTGGGAGGTGCTTCCATCTTCTCAAAGATTGACTTGAGATCTAGATACCATCAAGTCCGAATCAAGAGTGAAGACATCCACAAAACCGCCTTCAGGATGAGATATGGTCACTACGAGTTTGTGGTAGTACCATTTGGATTAACCAATGCCCCTGCCACTTTTATGTGCTTGATGAACAATGTGCTCAACAAATTCCTAGACAAATTTGTACTGGTTTTTATTGATGATATATTAATTTACTCCAAGAATAGCGAGGAACATGAGGAACATCTTAGACTTGTGCTTCAAGTGCTAAGATAACATCAGCTCTATGCCAAATTTAGCAAGTGAGACTTTTTCCAGAAGAAAATACACTACTTGGGCCATGTCATATCTGAAGAAGGAGTAGCAGTAGACCCTGGAAAGATCAGGTCTATCATGGAGTGTCCTACCCCAAAGGACGTTTCAGATATCAGATCCTTTATGGGCTTAGCAGGATACTATAGGAGGTTTATAAAAGGATTCTCCAAGATTGGTTGTCCAATCACTGCCCTCCAGAAGAAGGGAGTTAAATTCCTTT
>JASDQU010883401.1:9540-25171 GCA_032191745.1 Picea mariana
TTTTTTTTTTTTTTTAATTAATTAATTTTTAATTAAATTTCCCTAAGTTTGGAGGTTTAATTATTTTGGAGCAAAAATTGTAAAAAACTAGGTCCTTGGACTTTTGATAGGGTATTTGTGCTCAAAATAAATGGAATAACACCCCCTACATCCATGGACCAAGTTTCAGCTCATTCAGACAACTTTAGCCATGGGTTTGTCCACCTGGAGTGTCAGTCAGTCTAAAACAACAATTTTAATTGCTAAAGTCCAAACATGGAAAAATGTAAAAGTTTTAATAATGAGTTAGAGGATGTGAAAAGTGGAAATTATGGTTAGAGAGAGACCCCCTAAGAATAACATGACCCTCCTAACCTTTTCCAACCTTGTCTAACCCCTTACACCACCTCCACACTAAAAAATCACGCCCCCCTAGGGGGATTGACATTTTTCCTTTTTAATTGATTTTGTGACTTGAGCGTGGCCCCTTATCTTGAACTTTCACTCCTTTTAGCTGTCATTTCACCCCTATAGGTGACCCCACTCCCTCCACCTCACTCTTCCCTTCCATTTTCTTGATTGTCCCCCTTGTGGAGTGCCCTTGAAGGAAAGTTATGCCCCCCTTTGTGTCTCTCCAATGAAAAATCATCATTTAATTTGTTGGAGGGTTTTATATTTCCCTAGTATGGATCCCACAACCTCTCCCTTGACTTTGTGTGATCCCAACCTCACCTCACTCATCTCTCACCCTTCTTTTCCCTTTACCTCATCCCAAGAGGTGCGCCCTCCAAGAGAAGTGTGCCCTCCCTCTTCTTGGAACTCAACCAAATAATTTTTAAAAATTATTTGTGACCTTTCACTTGCTTTGGCACGGATCCCATGCCTCTCACATACCTTTTTCTTCATCCCAACTATTTTTTCTAATAGAATCCCCCAAACCTTGTAAACAATTAAAACTAACTCCTAGAACTTAACTTTAACACATCTAGTAACTAAGGTCTACCCCCTTTAGCTTCCCTAGGAGTAACCCTAGACGGAAGAGGTTCCAGTCAAAGTGACAACATGGGTTGTGAACCTAGGCATTGTGCCTCCAAGGACACACTAAGTGAGATGGACTTAGCTCACATTTGCAAGTGTGTATAAGGATGACAACAGGCCTAAAACCACATCACAGACATCAAGAGGGGAAACCTCACACACTACCTCATCCTTGAAGGGATGGATGCCATAGGACAGGCGACACTGTTGCCTAACACGGAGATCTTGTCCCTGGTGAAGGCACCCAATGTTGTATGGTTGCGGTTGTGGTGTTGTCAACAACCCCAACTGTTTGAAGACCTTAGCTGAGATGACGTTCTTCTGGATGTCGTTATAAACAATGAAATGAAATGGGTCCCCTTCACCCACATCTGTGAATGGAAGAGGCTCTCCCACTCTTCAGGATCTAATGATTCTTCTGGTTGAATTGTTGTGGTTGCGACAGTGGTTATGGGATCTATGTCGATGATATGTCTATTTTAGATATTTTCTGGATTAGATTCTAAATCAGGGTTTGGCTTCGTGTCTTTGACCTCAGCCACCAATGACTATTTCGAGTGACATTCATTGGTGTTGTGCCAGGGGATTTTTTGGAAGTCACACCACTTGGTGTGCAAGGTATGGAAATCATTTGTGAACTCCGACATTGTTTTTCTCTTCTCTTACCGCAGTGTGGTCCATCTCATGTACTGGTCTTCATAGTTATTAACATGATAGTATTGTTCTTTGACCGCATCCACAAAAATATCCCAAGTGGGCTTGACCCCATATATTCTAGATTCCTCTATGGAACTTTGCTCCCTGAAAGTTTCCCACCAATGTTTGACATGTGGGAGAGCCTTGAGGAGTGTGAAGGTGATCTTTTCCCTGTCGAAATTTTTTTGAATAAAGAAAAAAACTTCTAATAGATTTAACCATTTTTCTAGGGCATCCGCATCTATTTGACCTTCAAATATGGGAATATCAAAATTAACTTGTACCTTCAAGGGAGTGGTTTCCAAAATGGTCGTTTGATGAAGATGCATTTGTTGCTATTGGTAGGAGTTGAAGGATGTGTGAAAAATTATCCATCATTCCGTCCCTCTGTTGTGTGAGAGCTTGCTCAAGAAAAAAATTAATAGAATCTTATGCTCCATCATTTTTTATTTTCTACCACTATCGATGGTTTCTTGGGTGTGAGAGAGAGAATGTCCTCAAGAGATACAAGATCGAGACTCAATTGGCTATACTCGGACCTTGTCGGGGACATGCACTGAAAAATGATCAAGAGAAACTTGTTCTGATACCACTGATCTAGATTATGTTTGGAATGAAATGAAAGAAGATATATTACAACAAAATGCTCATGAAAATTTCCAGAAATAGAAAAATACAACAATACTTGATTTCTATTAATGAAAGAATTGTAAATAGACTGTAAAAATACAGAGTGCAAGACTCGCTAGAATGGTAGCAGATTTATCTCAGAGAAGAGATGTGATGGCTATGCTCATTCACAAGAATATGATTACAATGAGGCTTTGAAGGCCTTTTTATGTTAAACAAGAATGCCAAAACCCTAGACATCCAAAAACCTAACCCTAGGAGATGAAACGCCAAAAGTCATGTGGGCCCCGTTTGGGTAAGTTAGTACATTGACTTCCCGGGGTTGTAACTTTTGCATACGATCTTTTTTTTAGTCACATGATAGCCCATTGGAAAGGTCTTTTAGAGAACTACACATTACATCGTCAAATTGTGACTCCGTCTATATTTTGACTGTGGCACGCCAAAATAACATTGTTTAGGGCACCAAAATGGCCCTTGAAGTACAACAAGATGTGATGACATGAATACATACAAAATAATCTAGTTGGATTAGGTGGGAGGCCACCAGTATCCACCTGGAAGATGTGTATGGCTTCAGACAATGCCAAAAGTGTAGAACCCACAATTATAAATAAGTACAGAAGAACGTGTTGAACTAAAAAATGACAAAAGGAGCTAGTTGGAACAAGTGGGTGGCCACCAATATCTGCTTGGATCATGTCATGGGTTGAGGAGGCTAGACAAGAGGTTCATAGGAAGAAAGCCTCTAGGGCATGTTAAACCTTCATGGAGAATCCATTTGTGTCAACAAGTTTTTATATAGTAACAGAGGAGGAAGACAATTAGGAAGAATGGGGAGTAGGATTTGCTTCAGTCATAGAGGGAGCAATGAGTGAGGCAGACTAGACAACATGATTTTCTTCAATGATAGAGGGAGAAACCAATCAAGTGGATTGGAGTGTAGTTGTGTTAGATCCAGTGTAGGAGAAAAATCTACTTCCATTATGGGAGACAAAGGTACATCTAGGTGATGGTGGATGGGAAACCTCCATCGCTAAGAGAGAGTGTTGATGATATTGTAGCATTGGTAGGTATTCCCACTAGAGGCCAAGGTGCCAAGCATGTGGGAATATTTGTTGGCACTATATTATCCTTTCGTTTCAGTGAAATTGGCCTATAAATGAGGTCAGGCCCTCATGGGAAAGTTGATGGAATTTGTGGGGTTATGATGGGGTTCCACACCCAAAAATGGAGAATAAATATTCTAATAAATTGTTGAGTTTACGAAGGGTTGCTAAAATCATTCATTGGAATTATATATACAGGAGTGAGGTCATTGTGACATTTAATCATTGTGGCAATGATGAAGTTAGCATAAGTGAGTGATCACTTGTGCTAGGAGGCTTGGTGATTTCAACAAAGCGAAATTATGCAATTGTGGTAAATTTGGCCTAGTAGAGAGGAAGCTGCAGAGAGTGAATTGTATGAAGGTTCATACAAGTTTTATGTACTTGTACGTGGGTTGCATGAATGTGAATAGAATATGTATGCGGGTTGCAGTGGGCATAGTCGCATATACACGGGTTGCAATGGTCATAATCATGTATATACATCGGTTGCAGTAAGGTGAATCACATACATTCGTACAAGGTTTTCTAGGTAGGAGAAAGCCTGTACATGATGAGGTCAACAACAAGACAGGTGATGTCAACATGTCATACCAGTGGTTTTTAGTAGATTTGTGAGGAGAAGAAATTTCCAAGGATTTGTTGAGGTTTGGTTTTCTGATTTGAATGGTTATTGGAGGACAAAGTTGTCTTTATATTTGGTGGGGTTTTATTGCCTGGGAGGGATGGTTTTTCCCTAAGAATTTATGAATTTGATAAAGTTACAAAACATAAATTTTGTGTATCATAAGTGTATTGTTGATTCATCTCTGATCTTGTTTTTTCCACTACATATATTTTCAGTGTAAAATTGTACAATGATAACAACTAGGGTTTACTTTTAGTTCACTAGGAAGAAATTTTCAGATCTGAAAATTAGTCACATAGAGTTGCATGTGAAAATTGACACTATGTCACCCTTCTAGGGCATGACATCAACATTTTAGGGTTTTATTTTGTGTATTTTGCATTTTTGGCATATTGTAGAGGTAAATCAAGGGGTCGATCGTCTTCTATTTTGTAGTTGACAAATTGTGTGGAAAAAATCATTTAGGATGGTCTCATATAAATAAGCCACCCTCACATTTCATTTTTCATCATCACTTATCACCTTTGTGAGAGAAAAATTATGAAATTTTCTCCCTATTGGGGATATCTAGCTCTTCTACTTATGTGCTATGTTTGGATGATCAAGTTGTGGATGTTTTGCTGATTTTTGAAGAGGAATTTTTGTAATTAGGGTTTTTTCTCATGGTATCTTGGCTAAAGTAAGTGATTTTTTTACAATTTGTCTGTATGTTGTTATGTTTCATGGTGAATATTGCTACTTTATTCTAGAGATCTTGCTTGGTATAACCCTAAGAAGGGAGCATAAGTGCTTCGTCCTCTCACAAGGTTATTCTTGTTCAAAATTGGTGAAACACTCTTGCTAGGGTTAGTATCCTAAAGCCCTAAAGTGATATCACTTAAGGATTTTATCCCTAGACATTTGATTTTAACCTATTTGAACCATCAATAAGGGAGAAAATATAGCTAGATCCCAAATGTGTTTGCACTCTCACAATCCTCCTCTTCAAGTTTTAAACCCTAAGGCCCTAATGTGCTAGCACCTTAGAGTTTAAACCCTACCTTTTGGTTTCTACTAGTTTAGTCTTCCAATTTTGTTTCATTTTCTATTATCAAGACATCATATCCCTAAGGCATTGGTTTCATATCTCTCTTTTGGTGAAATTGATCAACACTTACTCTGTTTCAATTCTCTTAAGCTCTCTACGAACATTACTAACAAAAACAATTGTAAACTTTCCTAATAATTTGTTGGTGTTAATAAAGTTTGCCACAACCGCCTGATAATACTTTATTTTCCTACATACAATCTTGTAAAGGTGGTCTAACCTACTCATATTTTATCTTAAACAATTGGATAATTTTTTATGTGATGCATGCTTAATTTTCATGGTCAATTGTTGAAATTATGATCTCTTTTTACTGTTGTTGTTACAAATTCATAATATTGTTATAACACTGGTACTCTATTGCAAATTTGCAACAACCATTAGCAATTATCACTGTCTAGTGTCTTAATAGGTATTTATTGTTTGAACTTGGAAATAATCATATATATGCTATAAAGTTTTCTTGTTCTCAGTAGGTACTCAAACAATTTCATACCTCTTCTATTACCTTGACCTAAATCTTATATTTTGGTGATCAAGATATGAGGCGGTAAGCTTGGATACTATAATTGATACTTTGATCCCTTGAGGTCACCAAGGAAGCCTCCCTTGTGGTGTACCTCTTACATCACTAAAATTAGGCAATTTCTTTCTAAGGTGACAATGGTAGGATCTTCCATAGTTACACATATTTTGGGACTTGTGGTGGGGCTTTGTACAAGTCCAAATCATGTGATAATAGGGTCATGGTTCTCCAATAATTTGAAATGAAAAATGTGTATTCAAATGGTCATAAAGCATCCTCATAATAATAAATAACAAATATTATTGTCAAATAACATAGATTAACATGCATTGTATTTGTCACACTTATTGTATAGCTTATCGATATTTCCTTCTCATGTCATTATATTTGACTCGTAAACCCCAATTTCTTGAGAGGATTTAGATGATCCTTTTTTTGTCCAATCTAAAATTTGGTTTGCTAGTTGTTGACATGTATATAACTTAGTCTTACCTTTAATTTTTTCTTACTTGAAAAATTATTGTCATATAGCGGGTTCACAAATATCTTTATCAAAAATTTAGTGTCATGTAAATCGCACTTCATTTCTCTGCCATCTACATATTGTACCTTGACCTAGTCACTTTTTCAAATTTTTTTTCATAACAATGGGTTCACGGGTGTGGCCCTTTTTCTTTTTCATAAAATATTTTTCTCCGTCGTTATTAAATTGAACCTTGTTTTCCATGATCTACATTTTTCTATATACTTAGTCTCTTTTTGATATCTCATGTCACAGTGGGTGTGCGAGTTGGCAGACTCATGGGTTGTTATTTCCTTCTCCTTCTACACCTGCTTCCCTGCCATAATGTATGAGTTTTCTTTGTTGGGAGTACTCTTATCTTTCTTGGGAGGAAATCTAAAACATTTCTTTGAGTTTGAATATCCTTCTCCACCAATATTTTTCATCAATTTCTTTTTAATCCATTGGAACAAGTTATTTTCTCCATCTTAAGATTGTCTTATTTCTTCCATACAAACTATTTCTTTGAGTGTAAACACTATTTGATGGAGATTTCTGACCTTAGTTGCATCGAGTCATCTATTGCTTGTGCAATACTTAAAGAGACAAGATTTTTTCCAACCTTGTTCATGAGAGCATGCTTCGTCGTTCTTCGAGCTCATTAAACAATGAAGAGTCATATTTCGAGTGGTAGTTTACCCCTTTTTTGGCCTCGTAAGACTAACTACGAAAAAGGAACACTCTAGTCAACCTTGACTAGAAGAGTTATCAATTGTAATTTTTTACACTTTTTCGGCATTGGGAGACTAAATTTACAAAAAAGAACACCCTTGGAGTCTTATTTAAGATATTTTCAAACTCTCTAAACATGAGAAGACCACCGATTTTATCTTCTTTAGGATCGTAAACTTATACATTGAAGGACCCATATGGGACCGAACCCCTCCTTCTTCAGATTCGTTAAACATGTGATGAGGGACTCATCGAAGATGAGCTATATTGAGAATATGTTATCCTCCTCAAGCTTGTTAAAAATCAAAGAGGTACTCATTTTTCATGGTGGGGGGGAATTTCGGGGAAGTGGGTCAGTTATCATAAACCATTATGGTAGTTGTTTGTTGTCACCCTTGGCACTTGTTTGCATCTTATATTATAGTTGGGTAATCTTTTTGTCTCTAAGTCGTACCAATCCTATGAGTCATCATACTCATTTGGCTCACCTGAAGAGTTCTCTAGTTATCGTCACACTATGTTTTGGTTTATCTCTCATCAAGTCATTGCTACCAAGTCTTTTGTCATGCCTCACAATGTTCAAGGGAATTTCTAACCCAAATCAACCACTCTATAGTGTTACCAACTTTCATCCTCATGTCAGTTTGAACTTATTTGATCTATCATATTACATCACTTTACTATGTTAGTTTTGTGTCAATGATGGGGGAAACACCATGGCCCTCCTTCGAAGAGTCTATTCCTATAGACTTCAACACATTATCCAGGAATTAGACTTAGAAACCATTTATTACCTTAAAACCTGCATGCCTCAATGGTAGGTCTCTTCGCTTTTGAAAGTAGGTTTACATCATTGACCTATGTTCAAATGATTCCATGAATGTTCGACTTCAACTCATTTATTTTCATTCGCTGGAATGTACTAGGGTACCTTGGGAGTCATTGTCATCATTGGTTATTTCCCTTGCACTTGTTAACGATATACATCAATGAATGGTAATCAAGTGGTTTTTACCATGTTTGATATCAACACATCTATTCACATGGATAGAATTGTACCATTTTAGGATCAGGACGAAGACCCTAGGAACTCCTCAGGTACCCAAGTTGCGATGGAGACTATTTGAGTACTTATATGATTCTAGTAAGTTCATCATGTTGGCGATCTTACTAATATATATATTGTCGCATAGATCTACTTTGTATTGGTCTGTAGCTATGTTTTTGTCATATCGTATCTCCATTACGTATTATTTTGTGGCTATGACCTGATTGAGTCATGGAGATATGGATCCACATTGTATATTTGGTGGCCATATCCTTAGTCAATGATTTCATGGATATGCAATGTATCAATCGATGGCCATGCTTTGAGTCATTGTATTTCGAGCAAGGGTATTCCTACCTCAAAGAAGACATATATATATTGTTTGATATTTTTTTTTTACCTTCCACCCAACTCTCCTGTTCCATCACCCTCACAAACATATTTTTGTAAAGTGTTTCGGTCACCATATTTCCTTATGAATTCACACTTTAGGGGGAATCTGTTACACACCTAAGTGTCACACTACTAAATGTCTCACTTGAGTTTCACAAGTGTCGCAATTGTTATACACCTAAGTCTTGCACCACCAAATGTTGCACCTAAGTGGAAAAATTAAGTGTCACACTTTACCAAGTGTCATAATTTCATCACCATGAGAATATGTATGTCATGATACCTAGACATGATGAAGAAGAAGCCTATCAGTTGGAGGTCGAAATACCATCTTTTTCCTTGAGATTTTGGCCTTAATTGAGCTTCACCGCCCCCCTTCCCATATACAAGGAGGGATAAAACCTTGATCATCGCTCCACAAGAGTGTCCTAGGGAGCGATAATCCCTTGTTTATCGTCTTGTAAAAAATTATGGGGGGGCGATGAAGTAGTTGCAACCATCATTCCTTGATTTGTGAGGTTTTTTATGAGAGATATCGGTTGGTTAAGGTATTGGTTCGAGCTTAACTCTATTCAAGGCATGGAAATCTTGTTAGTTAAACCAAATCCTCTCTTGACCACATCCTTGTTGATACTGAGAGGGGGGTGAATCAGTATCAAGTAAAATTTAAAAAAAAATTCAAATTATACTTAAACCATATTATATATTCAATTATATCCAATAAGAAATGAGAAATAGTAGAAGCATTACACCAATACACCACAATACAACATGCACAATACATGAGAAATAATCAATAGATATTGTTCAATGGAAGTAATGACTTCCAAGGGAAGATACAACTTCCAAATATAAAGGGAGGGATGAACCTCCAAAAGGAAGATACAATCCTCCAATATCAAGAGAGGGTTGACCTCTCCATCCTTTCCCCTTCCTTCAACCCAAGAATATACGAGAGATAATAAAACTTTACATTAAATTATCATCATCAACCAACCATCACATAGAACCTGATAATGCTTCTTGAGACTTCTTCAACTTCTGAAATTCTTCACTTCTTGGAATACTTTGATCTTGTAGATAATATTACTCAATGTGTTCTCTGAAACTCCTCCAAGTTTCACTCCTTGAATCCTCCCAGAAAAGGAGCTATAGAGAAAATGGTAGACCTTATTCAATTCCGGTTTATTCAGGAGAGTGAACTTGTACAGAATGCCCCGCACTCAATATTTAACATCAGATTCTGAAATTCATACACAAGAAACTACAGCCCATACTATTTCCAATGCAATTTGTCTCACTTAATTTGGAATTTCTATGAAGAATTTATGACTGTTTTACCCAGAACACATGTTTATGACTAGCTTCAGGACTAGTCAAAAACCCAATCTTCCACAAAGTCTATCTCCAAAATTATTGTGAATAAAGAGATGAAATTTTTACCACAAGTACCTAGATATGTCTTCTCAATAGCCTCCGAATTTCACCATCTGAATCATTCTAGAAACAAATTTATAGAGAAAATGGTAATATGACCTGTAAATAACATACCTTAGAACACATCACCAAAAGACTTCATCCTCCCTTGAAATTCGGCCTTCTTTACTTCATATTTTCTCTGAAATTGGACTTATATATTCTTATTCATTAACAAACTTGTGTGTGTTTAAAATGAATGTATAATGATATGCATTTATACCCTTTATGTCACTTCCTTTTAACATTAGAGCCGACATGTAGTTTCTACTTCAATTCACATTGTCATCTTCAAAAATTCATTTCTCCTCAATCGTGAGGATCCACGTGATGTGCCACATACCAGCAGAAGAGGCATGAATCATACTATCAATCCATGGGTGTTTTATCTGCATGTGTAATTTCTTTCAGGTCTATCTACTTCGATCAACTGTGGGGTGAAAAAGCCAATGGATAGGGTTGACATCAATGACTACAACCAATGACTAGGGTTGACATCAATGACAACAACCAATCTTCCAACAATATCCCCCTTTTTCATTGATGGAAACACTCATTCTCCCCCTATCCTCATGCTCTTGGTTTCTCTCCCCCTTTGACATCAATGGAAAAGGGTGGGGCTTCCCCCCCTAATTTTAATGGAAAAAGGTAATTCTCTTCTTTGGGGTTGCTCCCCCTGAACATATTGAACTTAATAACACTTCATTTTTATGGTCTCTTTATTCCTTGGATATTTTTCGCAGATCTAGGACGTATATGTTACTTGGTATTCTTGTTGCAGTTGCAACCAATCTTCCTAAACTTTCTTCTTTGATTTTGCATCTGTGTGAGTCAAACGTGAGAGTATATCCTTGATCACACATTTTACTAACACTAAGTAGATTATGCTTCAAGTCTTCAACCAATAGGACATTCTTTTCTTTTATATTTTTTATTCCAAGATCTACTACACCTTTTCCAAGTATTTTGGCAGACGATTCATATCTAATGCAACATTGCCACCCTTTCTCTTCAAGCTGATGAATTTTTCTTGATCCCCAGTCATGTGTGAAGAACATCGACTGCCTATGTACCATTAATCTTCTTCTTTACATTCTCCAGCGGTCAATGCTATTCGACAATATTCATTGTTTGGAATCTCTTTCCTTCTCCATATTGTGGTTGGCATAGGGACATTTGGCATAGGATCATCTTCATTCATATATCTGCAATATCGTGCTTTTTGACCAAGATAATTACATTTGTAGCATACAATATTTTTGTCCATCAATGGGGAAAATGAATTATAACTTCTGTTGACAAATCCACGATTGTTTCCATATCTTCTATTTACACCATTCATATTTCTTGTATAGTTTTTCCTTTCATTGATTCTACAATTAATTGACTTATGTCCAAAACTTTTGCAAGTATAACAATGACCAAGAAATAAATTTTGATACCTGGGAGTAAGTAACCTTCTTTGTGATGTAGTCCATTTGGGTTCATGATCTACTCTTTTGTAGTTTTCTTCATACTGATTTAAGCTTCTTTGATTCTTGAAGGTAGGAGGTCTTCTTGGATATTCATCTCTTTTGTAATCATTCCTTCTTTCTGGTATCCTGGTCCACTTCTCATCAATTGTCTATGTAGAGCTTTCTTCAACCTTCTTGTTGGTATTTGGATCTTCTTTGTATGGAGTTTTGCCCATGCATCCAAGATGTGTTAAGTCTTTTGGCACTTGAGATTTTCTTAAGCTCTTCCTCAATGAGACAACTTCTTGTTCACGTTTCTCACAATCTTCATCTTTCTTCATCATTTGGACATTCCTTACTTCTCCTATTCTTCTTGCTTCTTCGAGTAGAGTTTTCAAGGAAATGGTTTCTTCTCTTAGTTTCTCAAAGTCTTATAATTGTTTCTTCAAGCTTTCAATTGTGTTTTCACAACTACCCAATTCACTTCTTAGTTTTCTAGGCATGTTTTTGAGCTTGCTATTTTCAACCTCAACACGCTTCAATTTTTTAAGATTCTCATCTTCTTGTTGAATCATTTATGCTTCACGATTTTCTTCTTCTTCATTGGAATTTTCTTCTTAAGTATCATCTCTTTCAATCCTTGGATAAGGACATTCAAATTCAACATGTCCTACTCCTTCACAATTAAAGCAAAAGAACTCACCTCTATTTGCTTCTTCGAAATCTAAGATGTTGTAATTTACTTAAACTTCTCCTTCTTCTTCTTTTGCTTTGTCCCTTGCATAAAGGTCTTGTAGCTTGTCCCAAAGCTCTTTTTCTGATGTACATGATCCCACCTTGGATTTCACTGAATTTGTCAATCCATATAGGATGGTATCTATTGCCTTTTGTTGTTCCTTCTTGCTTCCTTCTGAGTTGCAGTCTTTGGTTTCTTTAAAGCATTGTATCCTGAAGCAATTGAGAACCAAACATATGCCCCAAGAGATTTCAAGTAATTTTCCATTCTATTACTCCAATATTCAAAATTTCTTCCATCAAATGGTGGAATCCCATTTGGAATGTTGTCTTCCATTTATACTTAGGATCTTCCTTCCAGTGGTTAAACTGTACTAAAGGTAACCTGCTATGATACCAATTGTTGATACTGAGAGGGGGGTGAATCAGTATCAAGTACAATTTAAAAACTTTTTCAACTTATACTTCAACCAGATTATATATTCAATTATATCGAATGAGCAATGAGAAATAGTAGAAGAGTTACACCAATACACCATGCACAATATATGAGAAATAATCAATAGTTATTGTTCAAGGGAAGTAATGAATTCCAAGGGAAGATACAACTTCCAAATATAAAGGGAGGGATAAACCTCCAAAAGGAAGATATAATCCTCCAATATCAAGAGAGGGTTTCCATATCCATCCTTGCCCCTTCCTTCCACCCAAGAATACATGAGATATAATAAAACTTTACATTAAATCATCACCATCAACCAACCATCACATAGAACCTGATAATGCTTCCTGAGACTTCTTCAACTTCTGAAATTCTTCACTTCTTGGAATACTTTGATCCTGTAGATAATATTACTCAATGTATTCTCTGAAAATCCTCCAAGTTTCAATCCATGAATCCTCCCAGAAAATGAGACATAGAGAAAATGATAGACCTTATTCAATTCTGTTTTATTCAGGAGAACGAACTTGCATCGAATTCCCTGCGCTCAATATTTAACATCAGATTCTGAAATTCATACACCGGAAAATACAACCCATACTATTTCCAATGCAATTGGCCTCACTTCATTTGGATTCTCTATGAAGAATTTATGATTTTTTTACCCAGAACACATGTTTATGACTAGCTTCAGGACTAGTCAAAAACCCTATCTTCCACAGAGTGTATCTCTGAAATTATAGAGAATAAAGAACTGAAAATTTTACCACATGTACCTAGATATGTCTTCTCTATAGACTCCGAATTTCACCATCTAAATCTTTCTAGAAACAAAGTTATAGAGAAAATGGTAATATAAGCTGTAATCAACATACCTTAGAACACATCACCAAAAGACTTCATCCTCCTTTTAAATTCGGCCTTATTTACTTCATATTTCCTCTGAAATTCGACTTATATCTCCTTGTTCATTAAGAAACTTGTGTGTGTTTAAAATGAATGTATAATGATATGTATTTATACACTTTATGTCACTTCATTTTAACATTAGGGTTGACATGTAGTTTCTGCTTCAATTCACATTGTCATCTTCAAAAATTCATTTCTCCTCAATTGTGAGGATCCACATGATGTGCCACATACCACTGGAAGTAGCATGACTTATACTATCCATCCATGGGTGTTGTATCTGCATTTGTAATTTCCTTCATGTATATATACTTCGATCAACTGTGGGGTCCAAAAGCCAATGGTTAGGGTTGACATCAATGACTACAACCAATGACCAGGGTTGACATCAATGATAACAACCAATCTTCCAAAACCACATCCTCTCCTCAAAACTATCATATGGTTGTGATGCCTCAAATCCTATATAATGGAGGCCATGATTTAGTGAAAAGGGGAATAGTATATTGAGCATCATACTTATTATTGTGTAAGAACAAAGGGGCTAGAAAGGAGAGCTTGGAGGAGTTGATGCAACATTGAGATTGAGATTGTAAATGCTTCACTTTTATTTGCTTTCCATTAATAAATAACTTGGCCTATTCCTCTTTTGCCTATGTGTTCATTATATGCATGTTTATTGTTGTCTAATTCATCATAAATAAATTTGTTTCTTCTTAACAATATAATGTGGAAGAAGGAGGTTTTGTTTTGTTCCTTGCATGACCTTTCCTGCACCTAGGATCTTGAACATCAAGATCAAAGGATGGAGAAACGAGGACATCCGATGTAAAAAGATAAGTCATCCACATTTCTCACTCTAATTGTTGAAATAGGTCTAGGGGGAAAGTAGTGCATCATTTGTTTTCCTTCTGTTTTGGATCAAAGAGGGGTCTTGATCCAAGGAGGGTTTCACCTGTTCACAGGGGGAACTTTACCACAACACATGGTCGGACATAAGTGAAGGCTAAAACCAACCATCAAGGAAGTGGAAAATTACAATACTAATGGATTAATCTAGCTAATAAGTGGAAGAGTAGAGATACTAATGAATGGAAAATGTGTTATGGTTAGGCCTAAATCCTTAGGAAAATGAAAGGTTGTCATTTGAGGATATGAAGGTCTTATTAATCTCACCAAAATTAAACAAGCTAATAGAGAAGAAATATTTAGCATGAATTAAGGCAAAGTGGTATATACCAACACTAGATACTTACAAACAACGTGAATGGAGGTTTATTTTCTTCTTCAGTGGTCAAACATAAGAAAATTATGCTAAATCCAATTAGCAATGAAGTGAAAGTTGCAATACTAATGGATTAGGGAGATAAAAGATTGTGATTTGAGGATATGAAAGTCTTATCAATCCCACCAAAATCAAATAAAATAATAGGGAATAGTTATTTACCATGAAAATCATCTAGGTGGTATATCAAAACACTAGGTACTTAGTAGCAGCTTGAATGGTGGTTGTTTTTCTTCTTCAGTGTAGTGTATTAACTTGAACTTTGAAGGGAAGAAATGGGTTGCATGAAGGTGTATTCATTCCTAATTTCTACCATGATTCCTCGCATTAGGTACTTTGGACTGCACTATTGTCAATGATTAGTTGGAACTTCCTAGAAGAATGACATCAAATTGTGTGGAAATACGACAATAATTTCATAACACGTAATTTTTTTTATCAAATATACTATTATGACCCTAATAAAGCTATACATTTACACTTCAGATGTTATTTCAATATAACATGACTCAAATGCAACACCTATGACATATGACAAATTTTATCGGCATAAAACGACACAAAAATGGAAATATTATGATGTTGGTCGATGCAAGACAAAAAAACATTTTTGATGTTTTTCAACATTGTGGATTTGACACAAAAATGACTTACAAAAATCAAGTCGCAAAATTTTGACATACACTAGCAAAAAAAATTTTAAATGAGAAAATGGGTTGAGGTAACACAAAGAAATGACACTACAAATTCTTATTACAATAATGCTTAGTCTTGAATTGTCTTCATCATTTTCTAATAATTTCTTGTTGAATTTCATTTCAAGATCTTAATTCCCTTATTCTAATTTATGGTTGCATTACTTCCTATCCCTTGATTTCTTGATTTGTATAAGTAAATTTTAACTATAATTCTTTAGGTTTCTTGTAATTTGAATTCTTATAACTCACTTCATAAATCTCCAA
>JASDQU010883402.1:0-12318 GCA_032191745.1 Picea mariana
GGATGAGAATGATCCCATCAAATCAGAGAAGCTAATAAAATGACAACCATACGAATGCCAACTCATTCTCTAGAAGACTCCCTTCTAGAACCCTCGAGACCTCTTCTCTTTCCAAAGATTAAAAACAAGTTTGCACCCTGTGTATAGAGAAAATTGCGAGAAGTTCACACCCTATATGAAGGAGGCCTGCGAGAATGAGGCATTCTCGCACCGTAGGCTATAGGCAGCCTGGGAACCCACTTTAAAAATATGTATTCTGGAAGGAGATAAATGCCACTTTTCTCAAGAGAAGGTTCTAGTTGGGAGCCTGAATACACCCTTGTTAAGATATCACCAAGATGACCAAAATCATGTGTAACAGTGTGCGAGAGTAGTTTTCCTCAAGAGAAACAAGATCATGACCCAACTCTCTATACTTTGACCGTGTTAGGGACATGCATTAAAAAATGACAAGGAGCAGACTACTCTGATATCACTAATCTGAATTTATTAGAAAAACGAAATGAAAACACGGATTTATAATCTTAACACAGAGACACAGTGGAAAATAACAAATATACAGTAAAACTTGACTTCTATTAAATAAGAAATCCGTTGAAAACTGTAAAATGCCGACTGAAAACAAGCTTGCTAGAATGGTGGCAACTTATCTCTTAGAAGATATGTCACAGTTACGCTCATTCGCAAGAACATGAGTACAATGAGTCTCTGAAGTCTTTTTTAAAATAAAGATGAATGAAAAAACCCTAGACATCAAAAAAACTAACCCTAGGAGATGAAGCACAAAAAGTCATCTGGGCCCCATTGGGGTAAGTTAGTACATTAACTTGTTGCGGTCATAAATTTTGCATACGATCTTCGTTTAGGGAACACAATAGCTCGTTGATAGGTATTGATAAGGATATTCATTTAGGGGGATCAATTAGAGCCTTTGGCTATCAAAGAGGTGTCTGATCGTGAAAAAACATCGTTTAGGCCCTCGAACTGGCCCAGAAGTTAAAAACTCCTAAAAATAGTAAATTGCCAAAATTGCAAGAAAATTGTTTTAAGCTAGTTGGAAAAGGTGGGTGGCCACCGATATCCACCTGGATCATTTCTACCCCTTACTACTACAGTTGTCTTCTCTCCCATCTTGTACAATTTTAGGTACCCGTATTTTGAATATAGTTCCATGGTTGTCTTCTATGGTTCATTTTCTTTCCACAGACTCCTCATGTGTCCAAAATTGCCTTCTAAGCAAGGAATTATGCCCTTGAAATAGATACTTAATTTATACCATGTACTTTTTCAGCTACAATTTCCTCATACTAGCTTTGTTTTGTGCTCAGAATATCTCGTTGGAAATATCTTGCCAAGTTTTTTTATTCTATTGGTAGAAACATGCATACCAAAATTACACATAGTTATCTCAATTTTGAGTACCTAAAAATGTTGTTATGTCCTCAAAATTCCTTCACAAGTTGATGACCTTCAAAATCTAAAAAATTCGTAGAAAATTGACTGATTTACAGTTGTAACCATTTGTTAATTGTGCCCGCTTATGACCTTGGTAATCTGGTTGAAATGGTATGGAACATGTCTACCGAGTCCATGTTTCATCCCTTGATTTGACCATGTCATCATCTCTTGTTCTACTCCATCGAACTTTGGCCAAACCTCCTGCAAGCTTGTCAGGCTCTCCTTTGCGAACTTTTCCCATCGGAGTGTCAATTAATGTGTTATTAATATTTCCCACAACTTGTGTCCTGCAAGCATATTGGGCTTCTCCTCATAGAAATTTCCCATCGGGATGTCAAAATCATGTAATCAATATTTTCCCGCAACCCGCAAGACTATCAGTATTTTCCTCATGGAAATTTCCCATCGGGATGTCAAAAGCACGTATTTAAGATTTTCTTGCGACCCACAACTCGCAAGCCTATTAGACTTTTCCTCCCGAACATTTCCCATCGGGATGTCAAAATCACGTAATTAATATTTTCTCATGACCCGCAACCCACAATCCTATGGATATTTTCCTCACATACATTTCCCATCAAGATGTTAAAAGTGCATAATTAATATTTTCCCATGACCCGCAACCCACAAGCCTATCAAGATTTTTCTCATGGAAATTTTGCATTGGGTTGTCAAAAGCACGTATTGATATTTTCCCATACTCATGGCCCACAAGCCTATCAAGATTTTCCTCGCAGAAATTTTGCATCGGGTTTTCAAAAGAACATATTAATATTTTCCCATTCTCATGGCCCACAAGCATGTCAAACCCTTTTCTTCATGGACTTTTCCCCATGGAGTGTCATGTTGCATGTGATAGGATTTCCCCGAAACCCGCAAGGCGTGAGTCTATCAGACATTTTCCTTCACGTAATTTTCCTCGCTAGCTTCTTCCCATGAGAATTTCTCCATGAAAAATATTCTGAAAATAATCCTTTTTGTTGGATATGGACCATTGATCTTTTATATCAGAGTGATATCAACTATTGGTCCACCATCTCCAAACTTCATCGAACTTCCCCAATCTTGCAATTGAATCTTGGTTGTTGATTTTCCAAATTCAAGTGATTGCAACCATTGATCCATCAACTATTTTGCATGACCCTTACCTTCTTTCACCATGGAAATTTCATCATGGACCTTCTCATTCCACATCACAGTACAGTCTGTGTCATCATATATACAAAATTTTCCAAAAATCCCAAATTTATTAATTTCTTTTGGAAAATTTAATACTTTTACTCAAATTTTGTTTTCGACCAAAGCATTCCTTGATTTTTACACCAACATGGAAGATTTAAATTATCTTCCCATGGTTGATCATGACCCTAATTTTGCATCCCTTTCCAAATTACATGCATTATCCACCCCAAATTTTGGGAATTTTCACTATATTTTCACAATTTTCCCGAAATCCATCATATGTGGAACAGTGCAATAACAAATTTCTACCCAATTCACATTGGTATTATCCCACACAAGCCCAATGTTTTAGCCATATCTCTTCTACCACTCTATAATTCACCCAACCCCAAGCTAGGTCATGAAACTACTATAAACGACCCAATAAAAATTTTGATACCAATTTTGGATGAGGAAATAACACACAACATGAAATTCAAACTCATGTAATTGTCCACACTAATTAAAAACATAAATTTAATCACTTTAAATGTGCACAACAACAACTAAACACATAAAACAACATTCATCCACATAACTAGAGATTTGAATGCAACAATCTACTCACAACAAGTAGCAATAACCAAAATAACTCAAAGTAAAAACGCACAATAACTATATCAACATTTAATATAAATAAAGACAACAAATAAGAACACTTATCTTAGTAAATATGCAACCCATTGTAAAGGACAGACATTCCTCCCAACTATAGAATTTGTTTTCCAGTTCTCAACAACAAGTCACCAACGATCTAGAGCTATGAATGCACAAGAAATGACAGTCCCTATGGATAAATAATGTCCCCCTCTCAACAATCAATTCCTACATCTAATTTCAATCCACCAACTCTCTTTCCCACAACCTGCACAACCTAGGGATGGGATCCCCCTTCACTAATGATAGTCCCTTATACCTTCCCACTCCCTTCCAGGGCTCTAGCATAGGTTGGGAAGGAATATCTCCATTGGGACTCCAGGAATCTATAGTTGCAACAAGAATTCACACAACAAAAAAATAATTGCTCCCTCAACAATTTCTTGAACGTCAAATTACTCCCAGGCCCACAACCTCTGTTCCAATGAAATTACATCTCCAAAAAAGCTACCATACATGCTCATTATGGCTACATTCAATCTTCAGCACTCAGAACACCATTTTTGTCCAAAACTCTGGTTGTAAAATTTTATCTCTTTCCCCATAAAAATTTCCTTCTTATCCCATGATTCCTTGTAATGTCCCTAATATGAACCCTTTGTAATTGTACATATAGGCTGGTGAGACATAGTACCAATTTTAAACGTAAATGTACATATAGGTCTATGAGTTGTTGGCACCTAGTTTTGGTTTTGCGCGCACCTGGGTAAGTTCACAAATAATTGTTATCAAGGAAAGGGTGTGCACTTTTCACAATATTGCATTCACTTGGATAAGTGCATGGGAGCTACATAGAAGTGCACATCGAAATGAGATATGTGTGTGTGTGTGTGTGTGTATTGAGGTTGAAGAGCTTATTTGGTTATGAGGTTGGTGAGTCAGGATGGAAATAGGCCAATACGCTTATCCATGTAAATGTAAAGGGACGGGGGGATAACTCCATTAAAAAATAGGCCAATAATATTACATTGTTACCCATAGATAGATTAGACGAAAATGGACGTGGGGATAACTCCATTGAAAAATGGGAAAGGGGTGGGACTTGAGTCTTGGGGAATATTTTATTAATATTTCTGGAAAAGTGTATGTCATGGATAATTATTTTATCCTAAGTTTCTGAGGAAGGGAATGAGTCATCAAGTGGCTAAAGTTACTTTTGAAAGTGACAAGTGTCAAGTTTAAGGTATGCAATATATATTGTTGGAGTTAGTGTTTTGCGAGAGGAACTCATTCTTTCGGGGGAATTCATTCACTTTCTCTTGAGCAGAAGGGGTCGAACTATCTAGAAAATCTGAATATTACCTTATATGCAGAGAGAAGAGATTGTAAGAGGTTTTTTTTTCTATAACCATAGTTATGTTGTTAAGGAGGCAGGTTGTTAGGCCCGTGAGCAGTCTTTCTAAGTGATATATTTGTTGTCAGAGATGTGGGTTGTCAGGCCCATGAACAATCTCTCCAGGGGAGATTTATGATGGGAATTGTTTCCTGGTGCATTGGGCATTAGTTGCAAGGCTCAGAGACTTCCTTTTAGGCCTGTTGTTGGAACCCTAGAAGGGAAGTGGGGTAGCTGAGGGACTATTGAGTAGAGAAGGGGCACACTTCCTTGGGTGTGACAGGTATGTGGGGAATGAAAGACTATATACTTTTTTTAGTAGTGGCACCTTGGAATGAGAAATTTTGTTGAGTGTCAGGCCTTAGATTGGAATTACAAACCCTGTTTCCCTAGTGGATTTAAGACCCATCTCGGGGGTGACCTATTGTTAAAATAATAGCAACAGAGTCAATGGTTGGGATGAACATCTGAGTTCTATGCACAGTTGGTGAATTTTCATAAAATATAAGTGTCTTTATGTGCTTGTCTTATTTACTGTGTGTTTTATTGTGTGCTTAATTATTTATGGTTAATATGGATTTAATTCTTGTATGTTGTGTATATAAGTAATTGTTGTTATTCTATAATATCTTTCTTGCACATGTAAGTGTGGTGTTGATAGACAGTAATTGTTGTCATGCATGAGTATGACAGTTATTGTTAGTTTTCCTGTTAATTTAATATTATGATTTGGGTTATGATTCTTTAAGACAAGTTTGAATGTTTGTACATGCAGAGAATACTCTGTGTGCACCAGAGTTTGGATTTACGTATGTGCATAGTGAAGCAGTCAGTGCGCACAAGGAGGACAAAGTTGGTGTGTGATGCCATAATGGTTGTGTGCATAGTAGTGTTGGGTGCTCAGTATGCTTGTTTGTAGTTGTTTTGCATTACTTCCATTTTTATAAGTTGTGTGGAACAACTCAACATGGGGTTGAGTGTGTCACTTCAAGTGGTATTGCGCAAACTAGTGTCTATAGTAGAATCTACGCAGTGTAAATTTTGGAATACCATTGTTTAGTAGTAAGTTGGATTATGTTATAGATGATTTTCAAAGCGACAGAAGTTGAGGTTGTGTGGCATGGCCTATCCTGGGTGGTTTTTTACATTACATTATGGTATCAAAGCTATTGGTTCAACACTGGACTTGTATGGGCCAGAGGTCAGCAAGAAGCATCAAAGCTCTAGTTTCAACACTGAGCCTGCATGGGTTGAGTTCTACTTAAGGAGAAATTTGGAATGGTAAGTGGCCAAATTTGGAATTTCACCAGGGCCATGATGCGAATAAGATGAGAATGCATAAGTGTGTGCACTAAATGTTGGGTAATGTGGGGTGAGGCACTAGAACTGCATAGTAAACAATGGTGTGTGGGTGTGATCACTAAGGTTTGGGGCTGCAAAGAACAAAATTTTAGTGCATACGCAATATGGATACATGGTGTGCATGCCAAATATCGATGTCATGCATTGGTGTGTGCTGAATACCAGTGCGTGCATGGGATTTGAAAGAAGGGATTCTGAAAAGATGATGCAGAGTTTTCATGAAGTTGTCTCATGAATTCACCTAACATATCTTGTTGTCTACACATTTTGTAGAATTATCAGAGATTAGAACAGGACATAATCAATGCAGAAGGTCAAAATCATGGAAGATGCGCAGAGGACTTACATTCTTGATTATGAATTTGGGGATATGTATGTCAATTGGTTGTTGATGGTACAAAATCCAAAGAGGATCACATGAACTTGGTAGAAACCATAAAAGGACTGTAAAAAGAAATTTCCAAAGATATAAGGTTGATAATGAAAATATTATGAGAGTCAAGGAGCAACAAGATGACTTCAATTTCAATTTAATGCAAATCTTGGACAGAATAGAAAAGAAAATGGATAAGGGGACGAAGACAAGTAGATGAAGAGGTTGTAGGTCTCATGATGAGAAAATAATAGAAGCAATAAGTGTTGGTAGGCATCGAAATCACTTGCCAAAACATTCTTTTAGGAAAGCGCACAGTATCTCAAGTCCATCTCTTGTAAGAAAGCATAAGAGAAGGACTAGGGTGGATGAGATACAGGGAGAAATGAATAATATCAAGCCTCCTACCTTTGACATTGAGCACAATAAGGATGAAGATGTGAAGACCTGGTTGTTGGTTGAGGAAATACTTCCACCTAAACAATTATTTTTCACAGGAAGAAGGGTGAATTCTCATCTATCGGCTAAAAGGAAAGGCATCAATGTGGTGGGATCAGTTTGTTCAAGTGCAACACATTGATGAGAAGAAGGTTAATTGGAGGGAGTTCAAGAGGTATTTCCAAAAGAAATACTTAACCAAGAGACATTGTGTGTTGGAGCAGGCATTTTTGGGAGCCAAGCACAGAATGGACCAAAGGAAGAAATGCATGTCAGAAAAGAAGAAATATAAAGTGTGACAAAGGACAAGGGAATCAGTGCACCAAGAAAGAAGGAAGTCAAAGCAAGGATGAAGACCAACCACGCGAAAGGAAGTTGGAATCTGGGCAAGTAGAGTCCACTTAGGGTTAATTTTTTTGTCAATGTAAGGGTTTTAACCCAATTTTGTAGTATAAATAGATGTATGAGGTTTATTGGGGTATCGTCATCATTAGTGTTTGTTTTGAGAGAGAGAACTTAATTTTGGAGAGTCTTTTTTTAGTTTGAGGTTTTGTATTGTTGAGAGTTGAGGAGCTCAGATAGAGTCAATGTTGAGATATAACTGAGGGTCAGGTCGCAAGCTGTGGTGCTTGGTCCGATGTTGGTCAACCTCACATGTACTATTCTTAAACCTTACGATGTAATGAGAATAACATTATTTTGATGGAGAATAAGAAATAAGTAGAAGATATTTGTGAACGTATCCCAGGAGGGGGTGAACAACGCTAAAATGGTGTATGTATGTGTGTTGTATTCTTTTTATATGCTTTATGATGAATGAATGGTTAGACGAATGCATGTGTTATGCTTTATTTATAGTGCTCACTAGTATGATGAATGTTGTTGAATGGATAAATTGATATATCTAATGAATTTTATGCATGTTAAAGTAGAAAAATACTAATAATAATGTCCCCAATCCCTTCCATGATTGCATACATTTGCATCCTGCAGTCACCCATAAACCATCTCGGGTGAGACTGCGTTGTGCACTCTATGTGCAGTGTAGCCTTCTAGTTTACCACAAGGGTTGATGGTGAAAAGAATTGTGTTGGAGAACTAAGGTAGAACCCAAGTCAAACCATACATCCAACAAATGATATGATCCATAGGTTAGTTTTGGGGGCATGTTGGAGCAAACATTTTTGGGAGTTAAGCACATAATGGACCAAAGGAAGTAGCACACGCTAGAAAAGAAGAAAGATAAATCACGACAAAGGAAAAAGGAAGCAGCGCAAAGAGAAAGAAGGAAGTCAAAGCAAGGATGAAGACCAAACATGCAGAAGGAAGTTGGAATGTGGGCAAGTGGAGTCCACTTAGGGTTAGGGTTTTTGTCAATTTAAGGGTTTTAACTCAATTTTGTAGTATAAATAAAAGATTTATGAGGTAGATTAGGGTATCATCATCTTTATTGTTCGTTTTGAGAGAGAGAAATTACTTTTGGAGATTCCTTTTTGAGTATGAGGTTTTTTATTGTTGAGAGTTGTGGAGCTAAGATAGAGTCAATTTTAAGATATAACTAAGGTTTAGGTCACAAGCTATGGAGCTTTGTGCAATGTTGGTCATCCTCACATGTAATAATATTAAACCTTATGATGTAATGTGCACAACGTTATTTTGATGGAGAATAATAAATAAGCAGAAGATATTTGTGGATGTAGCCCAGGAGGGGGTGAACCACAGTAAAATGGTTTATTTATGTGTGATGTATTCTTTTTATATGCTTTATGGTGAATGAATGGTTAGACGACTGCATCTATTAGGGTTTATTTACAATGCACACTAGTATGATGAATGTTGTTGAATGGATAAATTTATAGATCTAATGAATGTTATGCAAGTTAAACTAGAATAGTCGTAAGAAGAACATCCCCAATCCCTTCCGTGACTGCAAACATTTGCATCCTGCAGTCACCCATAAACCATCTCAGGTGAGACTACGTTGTGAATGGTGTAGCCTTCTGGTTTAACCAGGGGGGTCGATGGTGAAAAGGGTTTTGTTGGAGAACTATTGTAGAACCCGGGTCAACCCATACATCCAACAAATGGTTATGTTATCGGCTAAAAATCAGAAGGACAACCTGGAAGGGGTTTGGTGAATAAGATGTAGTGGTATAAAGGGATGTTCAGGCCATGGAATCCTACGAAGCAAGAGATTTAAATATGGTTAGAGACAAAGCAGTTGGAGTTTACAAAAAAGAATAATAAAGGTTCCAGGTACACACTACACTAGTATCTGCAGAGGTATGTGTTTACTAATTTGCATGAAGCATATTTATGTTATTTTCCAGAATTATTATAGTAGTGGATATTGAGGTTGAAAGATACCCATCCAGCCAATCAGATCAAGCCAGTAGAGTGGACTGCTGAAAATATTGCGCGATTGGAAAGGGTTAATATCAAATTCATACGCGCAGTGGATTTCTGGTTAGATAGTATTACTATGAGATTTATCACTGAGTTTGTAGTAGATACATCGAATTCATATACTGCAGCAGATCAGGATTTCATGAGGGGACCCAGAGGGAGGTACATCAGGTCACTTTACACATCGATCAAGATCTTATTACATGATAAAGGTGTGATGACCATGGAATCATAAAACTAGATCACTCTGCGTGCATGGGGGAGTTGGGGGAAGCACTAAGGAAGATCTAAGCTATGAAGAAGGATATCGAGAGTAGCCAGAAGAAGGAAGCAATGGACCCCATCATGATGGAGGATGAATAGACTAGGGAGATCATAAGGAAAGAAAGTGTTATGCGCAATGTACTACCCTACTAGTATAAGACTAATAGAAAAAAGAGGGTAGTAGTCAAGCGAGAGGGCTTGGATAACAATGAGGAAGATGTAGAGGATATCCACACCACAAGGTAGATTGAGGATATCTTGTGTGCCACATATGAGAGGAAAATCAGAGGTCATGGGTCCGGTGCAGAAGAAGTCTCTCCATTCCAGATATGATTTAGTGTGGAACCCACAAACCCATGTGCAACTAAGACATCTAAAGAAGAAAATTGGTTAACCAGAAAGTGATTAACAGTAGAATAATTTGTATAGGACGTAGTAGAAGTGCAAGTTCAGGAAGCAGTAGTTAAGCATCTACACTATGCGGAGGTGGTAGTTCAGCAAATTTCACAATGGCAGGACAAGATACAACTATTAGGTTACCAGGGTTATGATGGGACGGGTCAGATGATACAGAAAAGCATTTTTTTATCTGTGAGAATATATGGGTAGCAAAATAGATTACAGATGACGATACAAAGTTTGCACAGTTGGCCATCACATTCAGAGACCGCACATTAAACTGGTACATGGGTCTCGTAAAAAATAATCCAATGAAAGCGCCTACAACTGTAGCAGAGGTGAAGAGATAGTTAATAAATGAATTTCAGAAACCAATCTCATAAGACCAGTTTATGAATGAAATGATAGATATTAAGCAGAACCAGGAGTATCAGTCTGGGAAGTAGACCAGAAGTTCAGTAGGCTAAAAGGTAAGTTAAAGTACACTATTACTAATACACATCATAGACATTTTTTTGTTAATTCTTTGTTTCCACACTTGAGGTATCCTTTGAGACCGAACAAATTCCAAAGCCAAGTTGAGGAAATGCAAGCAACATTGCAGTTAGAAGAAAATCAATACAGGCATACAGATCCAACTATGGAAGAACTGAAACAATATATGAAGAAATTAACATTCTAGTTGAATTAGAACAAAGGAAAGGAGAAAAGAGAATATGTATGGTGTACAATGTGCAAGACATAAGGTGATCTGAAATTGAAATGGGTTTGTTTCCAACAGATCTAAAAATGAAGAAGACTTGTCTCTTTTAAATTGCAAGTGTAAAAATGGTATGTGTTTGGTTAATTGGATCAAGTTACTAACACATAAATTTAATGAGTTTTTACTTAATCATGAGCATCATATTAGACATATAAAAACCATCAATAATGAACACATAACACAACAAATGATAAATGAGTTCACCCCTCTCTTGGGATACATCTCCTGGTCCAACTTCCCTTGGATCATTTTAATTACGCTTAAAAATTGTTCTTACGGTGCTCAAAATACAAAATAGATGGATCCAATGGCTCCAGAATGTCCAAAAACCCCTAGTTGGGATTTTTCAACATCTGGTTTGGCCAAACAATGAACAAGTTACAACTCCTGGAAGTTTTTCCCTTCAAGCTTGTAGTACTTGCTCGCCAAATTGCACCCACTGTCAGCCTAACTTGGCCTCCGTGTGTTTTTCGTGCCTAAACCCAACACATGCAACGATTCCTGCAAAAAGGGAGAAAATGTAGGACCGTTTATGTCGGCCCCTAAACCACGAAGGAGAAATCAGTCCTATGGCCCCATGTGGGCAACATCCTAACATTTTTGTGCGCCATCGGCTAGCTCCTCCCAGCTTGGATCATGGTCATGTGGTAGAGAGTGATGTGACCAGGGGTTTTAAACTCCAAGTGTTATTCCTGAGCCAACGCTTATAAGGAATGGGCGTATGGATATGCTCTGGGGATATACAATGGACCAGGCCTAAACATTTGAAACCTCACGCTGCATTTTATGTAAGGGTAGTATGGTGCTATGGTCATGTCTGGGGAGATGGAACGGGGGTTGAGGCTTTCTGGGGATATACAATGGACCAGGGCTAAACATTTGAAACCTCACGCTTCATTTTATGTAAGGGTAGTATGGTGCTATGGTCATGTCTGGGGAGATGGAACGGGGGTTGAGGCTTAGCCCTGACCCTTTTCTCCGTCGTTATACCCATAGTTTCAATTCAAATAAATTTTAACAAGTATAAGGTTAATACTTACATGGAGGGTGGGTTGGTAGCCTGGGCCATGCCAAATTATTACCCCCGCCCGAAGGTCGTGAGTTTGACTCCTATGGAGTCACAAAAATTTTGTCACATGCAAACTAGAGGGGTGCCATGTGGCAGCCCACGACTGGGCCACGTGGCACCATACAACTTTCCAAAATAATGACACGTTTCAAGACCAGATTCGTCCACTTGTCTGCCACATAACCTGCCCAGTCATCATGCCAACTCATCTGCCACATCACTTCCACGTGTGGGTTCATACCCTTCCATGTAAGCATTGTACGGTCGTATGAACTGTACGATTAGCTTCCACATCATCACTGTACAGACTGTACAATCAGCAAAATTTTCCTTTTTTGGAAAAATGAACAGAACACGACATCTCAGTCATACGACATTTTTTTGAAACCATTCAAGTTATGTTGGGTTCGTGAGGATGGTGCCTATGCACGTGTCCATTTTGAATCGATTCCGAGCACTTTGAGTTTTGAGAAAAAATTGATCCCCTTGATCACACCTCCCCATTGGGAAGCTTTTGGACCTCCGAAAGACTACTTTTAGTCAATCTGAGGATGAGGGTACAATTCCCTCACCTT
>JASDQU010883402.1:12368-23087 GCA_032191745.1 Picea mariana
TGCACGTGTCCATTTTGAATCGATTCCGAGCACTTTGAGTTTTGAGAAAAAATTGATCCCCTTGATCACACCTCCCCATTGGGAAGCTTTTGGACCTCCGAAAGACTACTTTTAGTCAATCTGAGGATGAGGGTACAATTCCCTCACCTTTCCAACCTCGATCCATCTAGACTTGCTTGGATTTGTCCCTTGAAGACCAACACGAAACTTGTCATGTCTTTTCCTGTACTTGGCTTGGCTCTTTTTCAATTGTTCTTGAACGATTTGATACACAAACTGAACTTGTTCAATGAACTTCTTTACTACACCAAAATGGCTAGAAACAAGAGAAGAATGTGCTTCCCTTATCATGTTGAATCTTTCACCCTATGAAAAACATAGCTTGCCAAGACACAAAAATTTTCCATGCACATAGGAATCCAATTCCTCAACTTGGTTAGTACGACTCAAAGTTGCATAAACATTTTTGCAATCAACATCTAAAGCATATTTTTCCAAATAGCTCTCATGCATGATAGGATTATGCTTAAAAATAACTAAAGAACTAATACTATGCCTAGTAATCATATCAACAACTATGTCATAAATGTCTTTCTTATACCTTATCACCAAGTGGAATACATAGCTTGTCAAGGCATGCAATAGATCTTGATTTTCTTTCAAAGCTTTCTTTCATGTGTGTCCTTCAGTAATCATATTCATAGTCTTGTTCAAGGCTCTGAAATCTACCCACATACGCCATATACAATCTTTCTCTGGTACCAAATCAATTGGTGATATGCATGGTGATGTGCTTGGTTTGATTACCCCATTGTCAAGCAACTCTTGGGCTTGTTTTCTGATTTCAACATTCTCCATGATTGACATCCTGCACATGTCAATGTTTGGAAGAGGACCTCCTTGCTGCAATATAATGTTATGTTGGAGCAAATCCCCTTGATTCCTGAAACATCTCAACATTTTTGTTAACAACCTCATATAAATCATATTGTAACTTTGCATCACATCCTTAGAAAACTTCTTCTTCATCATTGTCTTTGGGTTTAATCATCAAAAGTACAAGGTTCTTACTAGCATTGACTAGTCTCTTCATTTTTCCAGCATTTGTAAGTGACAAATTCATCTTCTTTGTATGTCCTCTAAAAATGTACTCAACTCCATTTTTAAACAAATGATACTTGTTCTCATGATGATGAAATATGGTTCTCCTATCATATAAGTATGGGATTCCCAACACAATACCACAAATATCCAATGGAATAACATCAAGTTCTACCTCATCTCTATAGTTTGCAGTGATGGCAAATCTAAGTTTACACCTTGTCACATGCAATTTGGCATTGTGACATATCCAACCTAAAAGGTATGGTTTAGGATGAGGAGTAGTTTCCAAATCTAGTTTCTTGACAATGTCTTTAGAAATGAGGTTTTCTTGTGATCCTGTATAAAAAAGAGTATCTATCTTGGTATGTTTTGAAATTACCCTTATGTGAAAAATATCTATTCTTTCTTTTTCATGTTGAGTTTCATTGATGGCAGAATTTGAAGAACTAGTGCTAGCAATAAAATTCTTACCTTGAAAACCCATGGTTGTGATTTTTGTTTCATCTTCTTAATCAAATCCTAAATCTTGTTGTACAGTTGCAACAATGTTTGGTTTCTCTTTGTTGTTGAAATTTTTGGGTCTCTTTTCAGGATGAAGTTTTCAAAAATTATCTTCATCATGGCCATCCTTTTAACAATGTTTACATGAGAGTTTCTCTCTCTCTTTCTTGACTGAAGCATTTTTCTTTCCATTTTCTTCAAACTTCCTCTTTCCCTTGTCTCCATTATAAAAAGACTTATTGTTGCCTTCTTGAGGATCATTCCTTCCTCTTGCATCTAAATGAGTTTCTTGTACACAAAATTCATCTAGATTTGAAGGGTTAAACATAAGTATTATATGCCTCAAGTAGCTATGAAAACCTTTAATGTATTTGAGTAAAGTTTCTTGAGAAGATAAATCTATACCCAAAACCAAAGCTCTTCTCCTAAATTCTTGAGTGAAGCTTCGCAAATCTTTCCCTTTAGATTGCCTAAAGTTTTTCCAATCCATTATAACTTTATGCATGTATGCTAATGCATAGAATTTCCTTTTAATTGCAACGATAAAATTATTCCAAGAGGATAAAACTTTACCATGTTTCTTCATCTCCTCTTGAGTTGTGGCTTCCCACAAAATGACAGTTGAGAACTTGGCTCTACAAGTTGACCTTCTCCTCTTGTGAGCTTCAACCTTGTAAGCATCAGAAAATAAAACACTTGCAAACAATCAAGCCTTCAAAAACCTATGCTCTGATACCAAATGATCTAAAATTGAAATGGGTTTGTTTCCAACAGATCTGAAAATGAAGAAGACTTGTCTCTTTTAAATTGCAAGTGTAAAAATGGTATGTGTTTGGTTAATTGGATCAAGTTACTAACACATAAATTTAATGAGTTTTTATTTAATCATGAGCAACATATCAGACATATAAAAACCATCAATAATGAACACATAACACAACAAATGATAAAGGAGTTCACCCCTCTCTTGGGATACATCTTCTGGTCCAGATTCCCTTGGAGCATTTTCATTATGCTTAAAAAGTTCTCTTACATTGCTCAGAATACAAAATAGATGGCTCCAAAATGTCCAAAATCCCCTAGTTGGGATTTTTTGGCACTTGGTTTGGCCAAAAAATAAAGAAGTTACACCTCCTGGAAGTTTTCCCCTTCAATCTTGTTGTACTTGCTCGCCAAATTGCACCCACTGTTAGCCTAACTAGTTCTCTGTGTGTTTTTTGTGCCTAAACCCGACACACACAACAATTCTAGAAAAAAGGGAGAAATTGTAGGATCATTTGTGTCGGGCCCCAAACCTCGGTGGAGAACTCGGTCGTATGGCCCCATGTGGCCAACATCTTAATAGTTGTTTGTTACATCAACTAGCTCATCCCGAATTCACTCATGGTCATGTGGTATAGATTGATGTGACTAGGGGTTTTAAACTCCAAGTGTTATTCCCGAGCCAATGGTTATAAGGAATGGGCATATGGATATGCTCTGGGGTTATACAATGGATCGGGGCTAAACATTTGAAACCCCATGCTTCATTTTATGTAAGGGTAGTATGGTTCTATGGTCATGTGTGGTGTGATGGAATGGGGGCTGGGGCTTAGCCCCGACCCTTTTCTCCATCGTTATACCCATAGTTTCAATTCAAATAAAATTTAACAAGTATAAGGTTAAGAATTACAACGTGGGTAGGCTAGTAGCTCAGGCCCTGCCAAATCATTACCCCCGCCTGAAGGTCACGGGTTCGACTCCTGTGCAATCACAAAAAAATTGTCACATGCCAATCAAACTGGAGGGGTGCCACATGGCATCCCATGACTAGGCCACGTGGTATCATACCACTTGCCAAAATAATGACACGTGTCAACACTGGATTCATCCACTTTTCTTCCACAGAACCTTCCCAGTCAGCATGCCAACTCATCTACCACATGTGGGTCCATACCCTGCAACATCAGCATTGTACGGTCATAAGGACTATACTGTCAACTTCCATGTTAGCACTGTACGGACTGTACAATCAACAAAATTTTGCATGTTTGAAAAAATGAACAGAACATGATATCTCACTCATACAATCTTCGTTTGAACCCATTCAAGTTGATTTGGGTTCATGAGGATGAGGCCTACGCACGTGTACGTTTTGAAGCAATTCTGAGAACTTTGATTGTTTAGCAAAATTTGATCCCATGGATCAGAAGGACATCACAAGAATGAGTGTCCATTGTTTTCGCAGAATATTGGAGTGGGTATGCCAAACCCTTTAGCTTCAGGAGGATCATGGTGTGAGATTTGAAAAACACATGGGCATGATCCCTATCTGATCCGAAAATATATTTTAACGACAATGGTTGAGTTATTTTACCATTTAGGAATTGAATGAAAGGTGAAGAATTAATGAAGAAAAATGGCACCATATAAACATATACATATCTTTAAATAAGAATACAACAACAACAAACCATAACAACAGAAATTAATAATGGAGTTCAGCAATCTCGCCTATGTCTCCGGGCCTTTGTCTCAATGGGTGAGGCTTTCTTATTTATGTTCAAAGATTCAAAAGTACATCATTTCAGGGCCAAATTGATTACAAACTAATCTGGTCATTTTCTACCAGATATCAAGAACCCAACAAAACTGACGGCACTGAAAACGGATGAACGAAGCTCCCATAAATGGCTCGCAAAGGTTCTCTTCTCAATGGCTTCTATTAGAAAAACAGGAACGTTATAACACCCTATTTCCCCCAGTTTGTAAAAATAACTATACTAGCCAAGAACTGTGGAAAACTCAAAAATGTGAATGTGTGTGGATGGACCTTGTAAAAAAGGTCGATGAATGTAAATAATATTATGAATATATATATATATATATATATATATATTGCAGGACTGCTGAGAGGGGATATGCTGAAAAAGAGACCACGATGGTTGAAGAAAGGTGGTGGAAGGCACCTAGAAAGGTGGTGTTAACTTCCACTGAAACCAATACCGTATTTGGACTTTATTAGCCTAGAGAACCAAGAGCAGCTCACTGGCTCGAAATAAATTACTCGCAGGCTGGTAGGTAGATGGCTCCTTAGGAATTAATGAGGGATGGGGGAAGTGAAACACCCATCCATAGGAGCCTCGGGCCTGACCACCGCGAGGTAAATCATGCCACACGCAACCTCACAAGAGGAAAATGCATGAGGAAGGAGCGAGAAGGGCAGATGCGAGGGAAGGAGGAAGAACTCTAGAGATATGCAGAGTGAGTGATAGTAGAGAAGGGGGAGAGTAACCCTCATTCTCGGTCACTAGAAAACTGAGACACAGTCTCGCAGCATCGTGGTCTCAGCTCAGGGGTGGCTAGTGGTAAATTCGTTGGGAGTCATTGAGCCTATGGTTGGGTGGAAACGAGCACCCCTCTCAGTAGTTGCAACACCTCTGGTGTTATTTCTGATAAGTGTTATTTGAAGTTAATTCCATAATCGCATGTTCAGTTTTATGTGCTTGTAAATAGTTATGAATAGAAGTATTTACCTAACGTTTGGTTCGATAGAATGGATGCTTGTGTATGCTTACATGCCATAGTTGTTTTCTGCACAAATGTTTAAGTTTGGGACATGAGTTTGCTCCACCGAGAATCATCTTATTTTCTTATTTTCTCGTAATATTCTAGGAAGGCCCCTTGAGAGAACTCTTTTCCAAGAAATACCCCATAAACCTTGTAACTATACTGAACCTTACCAGAGACACGATTAAGATCAGGGATAATTTCCCGAGAATCGTCTGAGGGTTCATCCAATCTAGGTATGGAACCCTTATGCAAGAAAGAGTAGCTTTCTAAGGTCTCGTGGTCATGGGAGCCTTAAGCTCCGAGAGTTTGAACTTCGTGATTAAAGCTCAGAAGAGATAGCGAGATATGTCCATTTCGCGTATCGGGGATTCGTGGGTTTGGAGTTGGAAGACTAGGCTCTTGGAGTCACGAAGTCCCGAGTCGTGAGATCGCAATGGGATCCTAGACCGTAGATCCCAGGGACCCATCAGAGCTCTATAAGCCGTCGATCTTAACCTTTACCTAGGCAGGAGAGTGAACTCGACTACGTCCCAAAAGTCCCGAAGATATCGGGACCGTCCATGTTGGAGGACAGGTGGCGGAGATCTATCCATTTCGCATATCGGGGATTCATAAGTTTGAAGGTGGAAGACCCGACTCTTGGAGTCACAAAGTCCTGAGTCGCGAGATCGCGATGTGATCTGGGCCATTAATCAAAGAGGATAGGTGACAGAGATCTGACCATTTTGTGTATCAGGGATTCGTGAGTTTGGAGGTGGAAGACCTGACTCTTGGAGTCACGAAGTCCCGAGTCGCGAGATCGCGATATGATCTGGGTCGTTGATCAAAGAGGAAGGACATTCATGGGATCTGGCATCTCGATACATCACGTATCGGGGGTTCATGAGTTCGGAGGTTGAAAGGAATTGTTTACGACTTCCCGAGTAGCGAAGTGCCGAGAGCCGAGCACGAGAGAACACATGGAAGAATTTCCTGGTGGGGCCCACGTGATTGATGGGTGGACACAAGTCACCTGGAGAAGGGAGTCAACGTTTCGTTGACTTCTCACGTCTCAGGGATTCGTGGGATAAGAGCCTGAGAGCTCAACCCTTGGACTTGTGAAATCCTAAGTAGCGAGAACACAAGAAGAATAATAAGTATCGCTTCTCGGGGGGCTTGTGAAGGAGAGGTGCCAAGATTTGATGCTACAACTCACGAAGTGGCGAGTTGCGAGAAGTGAAAAGAGGAAGTCAATTATTGCTGACTTTCACATCTTGGGATTTTGGAGAAGAAGAGCACGAGAGCTCGACGCTTCAACCTGCGAGGTTGCAAGTAGCGAAAAGTGTCAAAGAGAAGTCCCAAAGGAATCTGGACAGTCCATCAAGGGAGACGCGTGGTGAGAAATTAGAGCTTAGGGAAAGTTCTGAAATCCTATGGACCATTGGATCCACACTATCAAGGACCATTGATCTCCTACACGGATCCCCATACCAGAATTTGAATATTTGTATGACATGAGTTTTTGGGATCATTGCATCTTGAGCCCCCGAGCACCGAAATCCCAAAAGGATCCAAAACGTCGGATTAGGGGAGACTTACAATCGTTGATCTCCTTCAAAGGGAAACTTGGGAGACTTCATGGATTTCAGGGATTTGAATGGGAAAGGAAGAAGTCATGCATCATGATTTCCTGAATCACAAAGGGCCAGTAAGTTCCTTGCTGATTTAAGTGCGGGGTCACAGAATGTGGTCATGAGGACAAGACCCAAACAGGAATCTTGTACTCACTAGCCCTTTCAAGGTTTGGCGCTTCACTATGTCAGGGTTTGCAGATTCGAAAGACTCAACACTCTGGTAGTGTTGAGCCATGAAGAGTGAAAGGATTCCATACTTGTTCAGCCTTTGGTCATGACCCACGATCAGATGGAGGTGGAAATCACCATTCTACCTTTAAGACTGGACTCACTATATCGCTGAGTTGCGAAACATGAAAAGGCGCCTGGTTTGTTTGGCCTTTGGTCCTAACCCATGATCATAGGGAGGTGAATAGGGAAGAACTAGCCTACACTAGGCCCCCGTAGGACTTCTGGGATTCTGTCCCTTGAGGAAAAGAAAAAAATTTATTATGTCATAGTAGGTGTGTTACAAATTGGTATCAGAGCATGGTTACAACACTTGGCCTGCTTGGGATCATGAACGAGTTGCACAGAAGCTCCATTTGGAACACCCTTAAAAAGAATAACCCCCTGTCTTAACCTTCCTAATCAAAAGATGAAGTTAAGAAGGAAAAACCCCTATTGTGTGTGTGTACATGTGAAAATATGAATTATGTATTGGTTGTAAATAAATATAGATATTGACTAACAACCAACATTTTTTCTTTTGCACACAAGCGGAAGATCAACCACGGGAAATTATCAACGAACAGTATGGTGACTCACCAAGAAATGGGAGAAGGCTCCCACAATAGAGATGAAGAGTCTGACGAAAGGAGGGCAGCAGGGACCCCTCCAGATCTAGCCGAGACTGTGAGGAGTCTCATGGTCGAATTACAAAGTTGGAAGGCTGACAATGAAAGGATGATGAAAGAACAAGAAAAACAAACAGAAATAAATGCATTTTTACTACAGAGTTTATCCGATCTACAAAGACAAATGCATCATGAACTTGAAACTCAGAAACATGGTCATATCAGTGGCCACACTGAGAGGATCACCTCGAAAAGTTCCACCCCATAGGTAAAGGACCAGCGCCAAGTGATTCCTCTGAGAAGGAAGCTAGCGATTCAGAAGGCTCTTCTAGCAGCAGAACCAGTTCCTATTCCTGAAAGAAACAGAAGAAGCAAAATCCTTCCAAAGGTCAAAAATTCAAAGAATTCAGAAAGTCCAAACCACCCTCCTTCGACGGTGAAATAAAGAAGGCAGAGGAAGCAGAGGCCTGGTTGCTTGGACTAAAGAAGTATTTCAGAGTCCATGACTTTTCATAGAATATGAAGGCCCAAGTGGCCACCTTCAACTTGAATGGAAAGGCTTCCATTTGGTGGGAATACCTTAAGAATATGAAAGGGGTTCGCGAAGGGGACCTATCTTGGGAATGGTTTGAGAAATACTTCTGGAAGAAGTATTTGTCGGAAAAATATTTCGACGAAAAGACTAGAGAGTTTTATGAACTCAAACTGGGACAACTTACTATAGAAGAATATGTCAACAAATTCCTCGATTTGTTGAGGCATGTACCCTATATCAAGGTGGAAAAGGCAAAGGCACAACGCTTCATCAATGGACTACCTAAGGACTATCGGAATAGAATTGAATTTGATGAGCCAAAGACTCTAGAAGGCACTATTCAAAAGGAAACCTATTGTCATGAATAGTTTGGGCATCGAGCAGAACCTCACGAAGGATGGAAACAGAAGAATAGTTCAAGATTTCACAAAAGGGGAATTAAATCCCCAGGATTTAATAACTACAAGAAGAACCCAAGAATGAACTTTCCAGCCCGGAGTATGCACCAGCAGAATTTTCCCTCCTTGAGCGGAAATAAGACTTTTGGACCCATATCAGTGAAGACTGATAACCCAAAGAGAGAACCTTTGAAATGATGGGGTTGCGGAGAAGAACATCTCCTGAGAGACTACCCACACCGACAATAGAATAGTCGAAGGATTTATAACATACAGGTAGCTACTACCGTCAATGATGTGGCCAGGAGTGTGCCACAAATTTATGCATCCTTGGATAATAACCAAGCCGGCCACCAAGCTTCAATGGTGGAAATAGAAGGTATGATTTCCAACCATATAGTGTCTGTTTTAATTGACCCTGGTTCAAATTTGAGTTATATATCCCCTAAAGTTGTTGACAAGTGTAAACTACGGCCACAAAAACATACCAAGCCATGGTTGGTACAGTTAGCCACTGGAACCAAAAGGAGGATAGCAGAAGTCATACCAGCCTGCCAATTAATGTTGGGTGAATTCCCCACCCAAGCAACCCTTAACATATTACCCCTGGGATCATATGATCTGTTGATTAGTATGGATTGGCCAGCTGCCCATAAAGCCAGATTGGACTGTTACCACAAAACCTTAAAATGTGTGAGTAAGGAAGGGGAAAGGATGACCCTTCAAGGGATCCGAAAAAATTTCACCCATGCACCCATGTTGAAAATTGCCGACCCAGACACTGACTTCCTCATGTGCATAGATGCATGTAAGGAAGGGCTCAAAGGAGTCCTTATGCAAAAAGGAAGTGTGATCTACTATGAATCCCAAAAATTGAATGAGCATGAAGTCAACTATGTGACCCATGATCTAGAACTGGATGCCATAGTGCATGCCTTGAAAATGTGGAGGAATTACCTCCTGGGAAGAAAAATTGTACTTATGACAGATCACTGTGGACTGCGATACCTGTTTGATCAACCAAAGCTCAACGCCAGACAGGCTAGATAAATGGCCCTCCTTAGCGAATTTGATTTCGAAATCAAACACATTAAAGGAAGAGAAAATAGGGTTGTTGATGCCCTTAGCAGAAGCATGAAAACAATTCACCTGGCAGTAGTGATCACCTGCAAGACAGATGTCAAGGAAAGAATCAGAAATGCACAAGGAACAGATCCCTTCGTTCATACCGTGACCATGTACCTACAGCAAGAACCCGCCAGAGTAAAATATGAAGGCTATCAGATGACCAAAGGAGGTCTGCTCACTTACAGAAATAGATTTTATATTCTAGCGTGTGACAACTTGAAGAGGTTCATTATGGATGAACTACATAAAAGACCCTACTCGAGTCATCCAGGATACCAGAAAATGGTCATTGCCACCAGGAAACAATTTTCTTGGCCTGGATTGAAGAAAGACATGGCCAAGTACCTATTCAAATGCATAGAGTGCCAACAGGTTAAAGCAGAACATCGAGACCCAATAGGATTATAGCAACCTTTACCAATCCCAGAGTGGAAATGGGAAACCATCTCCATGGATTTCATCACTGGATTACCAACCTCAACCAAACAGAATGACACCATTATGGTGGTGGTGGATAAATTGAGCAATTCTTCTCACTCCATCCCCGTCAAGTCGACCTGTAAGGCAATCGATATCACCCAGGTATTCATGAAAGAGATATTCAGACTGCATGGTATGTAGATCGTGTCTGACAGAGACACGAAATTTACTTCCAACTTTTGGAAAGCATTGATGGTTGGTTTAGAGACCAAGTTGTTGTTTAGCACCGCCTATCACCCTCAAACCGACGGACATACAGAAAGATTGAATCAAATACTAGAAGATATGTTAAGGATTCATGTAATGCATCAACCTAAGAAGTGGGAAGACTACCTACCACTGGTAGAATTCACCTACAACAATGGGTACCAAGCATCCTTAAAGATGAGTCCCTTCGAAGCCCTCTATGATAGACTATGTAACACTCCAGTCAGCTGGAGTAATCCCGTAAACAGGATTTCTTTTGGACCTGACATGTTGAAAGAAATGGAACAACAGGTGACTCAGATAAAACAAAACCTGAAGGTCGCTCAGAACCAACAAAAAAGTTATGCCAACCAAAAGAGAACTCC
>JASDQU010883402.1:23187-36311 GCA_032191745.1 Picea mariana
GAACCCTTGTGCAAGAAAGAGTAGCTTTCTAAGGTCTCGGGGTCATGGGAGCCTGAAGCTCCAAGAGTTTGAACTTCGTGATTCAAGCTCAGAAGAGATAGCGAGATATGTCCATTTCACGTATCGGGGATTCATGGGTTTGGAGTTGGAAGACCGGGCTCTTGGATTCACAAAGTCCTGAGTCACGAGATTGCGATGGGATCCTGGACCGTACATCCCAGAGACCCATTGGAGCTCTATAAGCCATCGATATTAACCTTTACCTAGGCGGGAGAGTGAACTCGACTATGTCCCAAAATTCCTGAAGACATCGGGACCGTCCATGTTGGAGGACAGGTGGCGGAGATCTGTCCATTTCACATATCGGGGATTCGTAAGTTTGAAGGTGGAAGACCTGACTCTTGGAGTCACGAAGTCCTGAGTCGTGAGATCGCGATGTGATATGGGCCGTTAATCAAAGAGAACAAGTGGCAAAGATCTGACCATTTCGCGTATCGGGGATTCACGAGTTTGGAGGTGGAAGACCTGACTCTTGGAGTCACGAAGTCCTGAGTCACGAGATCGTGATATGATCTAGTCCGTTGATCAAAGAGGAAGGACAGCCATGGGATCTGGCATCTCGATACATCGCGTATCAGGGGTTCATGAGTTCGGAGGTTGAAAGGAGTCATTTACGACTTCCTGAGTAGAAAAGTGCCGAGAGCCAAGCACAAGAGAACACGTGGCAGAATTTCCTGGTGGGGCCTGCGTGATTGACGAGTCGACACGAGTCGCCTAGAGAAGGGAGTCAATTTTCCATTGACTTCTCACGTCTTGGGGATTCGCGGGATAAGAGCCTGAGAGCTCAACCCTTGGACTTGTGAAATCCCAAGTAGCGAGAACACGAGAAGGATAATAAATATCGCTTCTCAGGGGTTCGTGAAGGAGAGGTGCCAAGATTTGACGCTACAACTCGCAAAGTGGCGAGTTGCGAGAAGTGAAAAGAGGAAGTTAACTATTGCTAACTTTTGTGTCTTGGGATTTCAGAGAAAAAGAGCAGGAGAGCTCGACACTTCAACCTGCAAGGTTGCGAGTAGCGAAAAGTGTCAAAGAGAAGTCCCGAAGGAATCTGGACAGTCCATCAAGGGAGACACGTGGTGTGCGGTCAGAGCTCAGGGAAAGTTCTAAAATCCTATGGACCATTGGATCCACACTATCAAGGACCGTTGATCTCCTACATGGATCCCCATACCAGAATTCAGATATTTGCATGACATGAGTTTTTGGGATCATTGCATCTCGAGCCCCCAGGCACAAAAATCCTGAAAGGATCCAAACCGTCGGATCAGGGGAGGCTTACAGCCGTTGATCTCCTTTAGAGGGAAACTTGGGAGACTTCGTGGATTTCGGGGATTTGAATGGGAAAGGAAGAATTCATGCATCGCGATTTCCCAAATCACGAAGGGCCGGTAAGGTCCTTGCCGATTTAAGCGTGGGGTCACGGAATGTGGTCATGAGGACAAGACCCAAATAGGAATCTTATACTTGCTAGCTCTTTTGAGGTTTGGTGTTTCGCTTTGTCAGGGTTTGCAGAGTCGAAAGACTCGACACTCTGGTAGTGTTGAGCCACGAAGAGAGAAAGGACACCATACTTGTTCAGCCTGTGGTCGTGACCCATGATCACATGGAGGTGGACATCGCCATTCTACATTTAAAAATGGACTCACTATATCGCTGAGTCGTGAAACATGAAAAGGAACCTGGTTTGTTTGGTCTGTGGTCCTAACCCATGATCACAGGGAGGTGAAGAGGGAAGAACTAGCCTGCGCTAGGACCCCGTAGGACTTCGGGGATTTTGTCCCTTGAGGAAAACCAAAAATTGTATTATGTCATAGTGGGTGTGTTACAAACGTGGAGCATTAAAATAAAACAAATGCATAAACAAAACACAAAATATACACAATACAATAGAGACACATATTTACGTGGTTCACCTTGTGTGGGCTACGTCCACCAGAGAAATTTCCAGGTACTTCCTTTATTATTATCCAGCATATGAAGGGATAGAACGTACAACAAATCTGTTGTAACTTCCTCTCCTTTCTCTCATAGTATCCTATCTCAGAATACAATATTCGCCATCAACCATAGTCGCAATACATTTCCCTCATAAAAGAGGGTTGCCTTCTAGGCAAAAAAACCCTAACATAATCTCTACAGTTAGATCTGTGACTTTATAATGAACAGTCCAGATTTACAATGAAATTACAATATACATTTACAAGGCATTTTTACGGTAACCCCCCTCTGCACACCCCCACGTGGAAGAGTGTACATACTCCTGGGGTGTAAAGTCTTCATGGGGTATAAACACGGTTGAAAGAAAAAACCTCTAAATCAGGAAGATAATCAGGCTCCACAACCAACAATCCCCTGCTTGGAGACTGATCTCAACAACTCCACCGCTATTGTATATGTTGGACTCTAAACCTTCTTAGACCTGGAAAATTTCTCATCTTCATCTTCATTCTTGAAGACCAACTAAAACTGAGCAGCAACACAGTTACTCCCTTTGTTAACATGTCTACAGGATTCTGGCTAGTGTGTATTATTTCCAACTTCAAATGTCCATATTCCAAGGAGGATCGTATGAAGTGGTACCTCAACTATATATGCTTAGTCTTCGAATGGAAGGATGATTTCTTTGCAAGATGAATGGCACTCTCACTATCACAGTACAACCTGCTATTCTCTTGCTTCTTTCCCAATTCCTCCATAAACCTCTGTAACCAAATCATCTTTACTAGCCTCTGTATCAACAACATACTCTGCCTCTATTGTTGAAAGTGCAACAACCTTTTGCAGTTTTGAAATCCAACTTATTGTTGTTCCACCTATAGTAAACACATACCCTATGGTACTCTTCTTGCTATCTTTATCACCTGCCATATCTAAATCAACATATCCTTGTAGAATAATGTCTAAACCTCCAAAACATAATGCATGATTAGCAGTACCTCTCAAGTATCTGAGAATTCCTTTTATTGCCTCCCAATGTTCATTACCTGACACAACTCCCACTGCATGTGCAATATCTAGTCTTGGGCAAACCATTGCATACATCAAGCTTCCAACTGCTGATGAATATGGGACCCTGGACATGTATTCTATATCCTCTTGTGCCTTGGGACACATTTCCTTAGTTAATTTGAAATGGTTGGCTAAAGGTGTACTAACTGGTTTTTCATTCTGCATTCTAAACCTCTCCAACACCTTCTTTGTGTACTCACCCTGAGACAATGTCAATTTGCGATTTTTTCTGTCTCTTGTTATTCTCATACCAAGGATTTTCTTTGCAGCAACCAAATCCTTCATCACAAATGAATTATCTAATTTATTTTTGAGCACATTTATATCCTGCATATTAGACCCTGCAACAAGCACGTCATCTACATACAATAGCAAGATAATATAGCTTCCATTTTCTATCCTTTTGAAATAAAAATAGTGATCAGAATGACATCTACTATAACCCTGTTTTGTCATAAACCTGTCAAACATTAAATACCACTGCCTTGGAGCTTTCTTTAGGCCATACAAGCTCTTCTTCAACCTACATACCAAATTCTCCTTCCCTTTGAACTCATACCCCTGTGGCTGCTGCATATAAATCTCTTCCTCCAAATCTCCATGGAGAATAGTTGTTTTAACATCTAATTGTTCAAGATGCAAATCTTCTACTGCCACAAGACTTAAAATAGTACTAATTGAAGTCATTTTAACAACAGGAGAAAATATTTCATCAAAATCTATACCTTTATTTTGTGCAAACCCCTTTACAACAAGTCTAGCCTTGTACCGCTTTATTCCTCCATCTTCTTCCTTCAACTTGTAAACCTATTTCTACTCCTAATGATTTTGTTATTTTCATAATCCCATAAGAGATAACCAAATCATTAACACCATATCCAATAAAGGTACACTTCTTGGATTTTTCCTCAAGCTTTGTTCTATTTTCTTTATCAATATGGACAAATGCTTCACAACCAAAAATTTTCAAAAAAGAATAGTTTAACTTTTTTCCTTTCCATTCCTCCTCTGGAATTCTACCATCCAAAGAGATTGAAGGTCCTCTGTTTATTAAGTAAACAGCAGTATCTACAACATCTTCCCAGAACTATAAGGGAAAACTAGCATGCAATCTCATACTCCTTGCACGCTCCATGATTGTCCTGTTCATCCTTTCTGACACACCATTTTCTAGTGGTGTTCTTGGAACTGTCTTCTCCCTACGAATCCCATGGTGTGAACAATAATCATCAAACTCCTTGTTGTAATATTCACCTCCATTATCTGATCTGAGACACTTCAAACTTTTTATTGTCTCATTCTCAACTAAAGCTTTCCATTTCTTAAAAGTATCAAAAACATCATATTTTTGTCAAATGAAATAAACCCAACGTTTTCTAGTTGCATCATCAAAAAAAGTAACATAATAATGAGAGCCACCAAGAGATGATACCTGAGCTGGTCCCCATACATCTATATGCACAAGATCTAACCTTTCATTCCTCTTTTCTTTTCTGACTCTGAGAAATCTGACTCTCTTTCGTTTTCCATAAACACAATGCTCATAGAAGTCCAAATCAATTTGTTTAAGATCTAGCAAAAAAAATTTTTTGTGAAGTATTTGCATTCTCTTCTCACTCATGTGTCCCAGCCTATGATGCCACAATGTTGTATCCACTCTTGTATAAGCTAAAGAGATAGAAGAGTCAGTATTACCAATACACAAATACAATGTACCTAACTTATCTCCTTTTGCTATCACCAATGATCCTTTGATGACCGTCCATGTCTTATCTGTAAATATAGATATACAACCTTAACTTTCCAACTTCCCTGTTGAAATCAATTTTTTCCTTAAATATGGAACATGTCTTACCTCTTTCAACAACCATTGGTTTCCATTGCGTTGCTTTATTTTTACCTTTCCCATTCCAGCAATTTTGCATGGTGCATCATCACCCAAATGAACCTATCCAAAATCACCTTGAACGTAATCTAGAAAATGTTTCCTATGGGGTGTGGCATGGAATGAAGCCCCCGAATCTACTACCCAAGACTCAAAAATATTATCTACAGAAAGAATCAAAGCATCTTGTAGCACATCACTTGTTACATTTGCTTCCTGATTTCTCTCCTTTTGTCCATCTCTTTGTTTCTTTGGAGCTCTGTAGTCTTTCTTCAGATGTCCTTTCTTCCCACAATTCCAACACCCTATCTTTCCAAGTCTAGATTTGGATCTTCCCTTCCTAGAATTTTTGCGGTTCCCTAGGCCCTTTCCTCTATCCTTTTGTCTTCCCCTGTTCTCCATGTTCAATGCATTACCTGATGTCTCACCTATGATTTTAACACCAACAACATCATCAAATTTTATAGTATTTGAACCAGAGACCGAGTTACTTACAGCCATGACCAAGCCATTCTAGCTTTCTGGCAATGAGCACAAGATTAGAAGAGCCCCGACCTCATCATCAAAGTCCAATTTTACAGAACTTAGTTGATTAGTAACCGCATTAAAATCATTTAAGTGATCTGCAACAGAACCACCTTCTAACATCTTCATATTAAATAATATCTTCATTAGAAATACCTTATTGTACGTCGATGGTTTTTCATACAATTTATCCAACGTGTCCATCAAAGCTTTCTTTGTCTTTTCTTTCGAAATATTGAAAGCCACCAATGCTTCCAGGCTCAGCTGTATCGTTCCTAGAGCCTTTCTATCAATAATCTCCCATTCTTCATCCTTCATGGTCGTCGGCTTCTTTTCTACTCCGCCCAATGGTAGGAATAGATCTTTCTGATATAAATAATATTCCATATGCATCTTCCATAACTGGTAGTTTTGGCCGTTAAATTTCCTTACCCTAAACTTTCCATCTTCCGACATTGCTCCCACTCGAACCAAGAACCCTCTTTTCCTACGAGTTACCTTTCTCTCTGATACTAGTTGTTAGAAAAACAAGATTGTGGAGAAATAAAATAAAACACATATGGAAACAAAAAATAGAAGATACACAATACAATAGAGACACAAATTTACGTGGTTCACCCAGTGTGGGCTACATCCACTAGAGAAATTGTCAGGTCCTTCCTTTATTATTATCCAGCATATGAAGGGATACAACCTACAACAAACCCAATGTANTCTCACAATCTCCTATCTCAGAATACAATATTCACCATCAACCATAGCCGCAATACATTTCCCTCATAAAAGAGGGTTGCCTTCTAGGGAAAAAAACCCTAACATAATCTCTACCGTTAGATCTATGACCTTATAATGAATGGTCTAGATTTACAATGAAATTACAATATACATTTACAAGGCAAATTTTCCTTCGAGGGCTTCACCCGCGAACCCCCACCGAAGGCCTTATTGCCCCCAGACCCCCCTCTGCACTCCCCCACATGTAAGAGTGTACATACTCCTGGGGTGTAAATTCTTCATGGGGTATAAACACGGCTGAAAGAAAAAACCTTTGAATAAGGAAGATAATCAGGCTCTACAATCAATAGCTTCCCTGCATAAAAATGGCTTTGGCTCAACAATTCTTCATCATTTTCCTGTTCTTAATCTACCTCTATGGCTTCAAGAACCTATGATTTATATAGGCTTGAATTTGGAAACAAAATCCCAACTTCCCCCCAAGATTTGGCCTCAAAAAGGGCACAAGATCCCCCAAACATGGATTAAATCTCCCAAAAATGCTAAAAAAAACAATAAAAATCATATATTATAGTCAAAAAACCACTTTTGGAAACTAATATAGGCGCAAGCCCCTTCGCATGGGATTTTGGTCACATGGACGCCCTCCAGGTGTCCATGGGCTAAACCCTTGTGTGTTGGCCCCTTAACATTCGACTCTGGGTCATGTGGCCTCGCTCTAATCCTCTGCATGCCCCCTAATCCGGTGTAGCCCCCTATACTCTAGCCCCTGGTCTTGTGGCTTGGGCCATGTGGCCATGCCCCCATACCTCCACGCACATGTTGGTTTGTTAGAATCCTGGTTCCTAACCCCCGGTCGGACAGGGCTAGCCCCCGCCGACTAGGGATTATCCCCCATTCTACGCCACCGTCAACACATAACCAAAATGCACCATTTTGGGGTTAAGCACCTCCTTTAACCCATGTGGTCCGCCATAGGTTACGAAACTGTGGGCTTGTCTAGGAGGTCAGGGGTTCAAATCCCCCTACCCCCATAACTTAGTTTACCTAGCTGTCATTGGCCATCCACAGGGTGCCACGTGGCACCACCTGATTGGGCCACGCGGTGACCTAGGATTGGACCACATCATCTTTCGTACAACCAGTCACCCTTCCACCTGTCTGACACATCATCCACCGTACAACCATTCACCCTATCACATGTCAGTCCGTACGCCTATTACCCTAACCATCTATCATCTATATGGTCATGTGTCCATCTATCATTATTCCATGTCACTGTATGGATTGCCACGTGTCATCCATACAATGACACGTGTCAGGTCCATACAGTGCCAACTTAGCCTGAAAGTGACAAAACTGAGTGAAACGTGTCACCTAATGGTGATGGCATGTCAGCATGATGTCATGTTAACTTCATCCTGACGCATGATGATGTCACCTGTAATACATGCTGACATCAAGATTGACTTTGACAAAGTTAACTTTTTGCATGTTTGGAAAAACAAACAAAACGTGATATCTTTGATATACGACATCTATTTGAGCCCATTCAAGTTGTGTTCGGTTCGTATTGACGAGGTCTATGCATGCATCTATTTTGAAGCCATTTTGAGAACTTTTATTTTTGGGCCTTCCTAGACCCATTTTGGTCCCTGGATCCAATTCTGGATCACACCTGCCCACTAAAGACCTTTTGGTCATCCAAAAGGATACTAACCAGTAATCAAGTGCAGGATAGGCCACCCCACTTGTATATTGTCTTTAAACTCTGTTTTGTGCACCTGTCTCATCAAGATCAACTATAAAACAACCATGATAACTGACAACATATTGTTAGCCATTTCTAATCTATCACATCTTACTGAAGCCACTATCATCCATGTTGACAACATTACTAATGATAACATCATAAATATGACTACAAATGAGCTAATATGTTTGTATTACTTGCACGACATTAGCTTATCTTGAAGCATAGTGTGATTGATCTTCCATTCTACAATCATCTCATGTTCTTTCTTAAGATCAATTACTTGATTTGAAACAATTATAGGTGTGTTTCTTGCATGAGATGCCTTTCTTAATTGTTCCATTGTTTGAAGAGATTGATTTTCTTTTAAGTGATGAGCATGTACCACATATTCTTTGTCTTCTTTGGTTAAGTGATATTGATTATGTTCCCTATAGAAGATTTCTTTGCAATCATACAAATAAGGATTGCCTAAGACCATTCCACATTCATTGAGTAGCACCACATCACATGTTACCTCATCCACAAACTTAGATGAAATTGCAAACTTTAATGTGCATTGCTTTGTTATGTGCAATTTATGATTGTTGCTTATCCATTTAAGTGAGTAAGGATTATGATGCGTCTGAGTGTTTAATCCCAATTGTTTAACCACTTCCTCTGAAATCAAGTTAGATTGAGATCCACTATCTATCAATTTTTCTACCTTATTATGCCTCATAATGACCCTTATGTGAAATAATTTACTTCTAGAATCAAATCCATCCCCAATTTTACCTATCAAACCAACCAATGAGACTTTAGATTCATCACCCGAATCTGATCCCAAGTATGTTGTTCATGTTGTTGCTACAACTCTTTTCCTCCCTTTCCTTTCTTTGAAACACTTCAGTTTCTTCTCGGGATGTAATTTCCAGCAATGGTCCTCATCATGCCCTTCTTTCTTTCAATTCTTGCAAGATGGCTTCTCTTCCTTTATTTCCACTAAATTTTCCTTCTTTCCATTCCACTTCCTTTTTTCCTCTTTCCTTGATGATGATTCCCCTAATACACCAACTCTTGTTTTCCCTGCCTCAATGTATGTCGCATGAACTGAAACCTCATCAGTATTAGTAGGTCCAAACATAAATACAGTGTTTTGAATATGTGTAGATAAACCTCCTATATACTTCATAAGAGTTTCTTGGGCATGTAAAGGAATATCTAACATCAATGCCATTTTACGAAATCCATCTATGTATTCTTGCACTGTTTGTCCTTTTCTTAGTTTAAGACCTTGCCATTCAATTAAATCTTTCTCTTTATAACCCAAAGAATATAATTTCTTTCTAAGTGCATAAAAAAAAACTTTCCATGATGGAAATACATTACCCACTTGTTGCGTGCCATTTTGCAACTTGCTTTGCCACCATATGAGTGTTGTGCCTGCAAGTCTAAGTGATGCCAACTTGATTTGAGTGGCCTCATATTTGATTTCTTGCACACTGCAATAAACCTCCATCTGTCTGACCCAGTTTTCAAGCCTCTTAGCATTAAATTCACCATAATACATGGGTAATTCAAATTCCACACCAAGCTTAAGTAAAGGCATTTCATTTTTATGTTTATGGGAATGTTTTCTTGTAGTGGATTTGGAGCTTGAAATTGAAGAAGAAGAAGTTGATGGAGAAGAAGGAGGTGAAGGAGGAATTTGAGTAGGATCCTCTCCTTCTTCACTTTTGACCTTTGAAGATTCACCTAGAATCGTTCCCTTTCATTCCAAGTAATCCTCATATAGAAACTTCATCATCTCCAACATGGTGAAGGAAGTTTTTTGAAACTCTTTCTCATCATGAGAAAGTCCCTCTTCTGATGCCATCTTCTCACTTTGAGAAGTTCTCTTTCTCAATCCAATCTCAGGATTCTATTCAACAAGCATGCCTTCACCACGACTTAGCTTTTCCCTAGTAATCATGAAAACTCAAAAACCAACTGTCAACTAGCTCTGATATCACTTGATCTGAAAAGATCTTTTAACGACAATGGTTGAGTTATTTTGCATGAGTTATTTTACCATTTAGGAATTGAATGAAAGGGGAAGAATTAATGAATAAACATGGAATCCATATAAACATATACAGACATGTAAATAAGCATAAAGAAACAACAAACCATAACAAGAGAAGTTGATAACGGAGTTCGACAATCTCGCCTACGTTTTCGGGCCTTTGTCTCAGTGGGTGAGGCTTTCTTATTTATGTTAAAAGCTTCAAAAGTACATCATATCAGTGTCAAATGTCTTACAAACTAATCTGGTAGTGTTATACTAGATCTCAAGAACCCAACAAAACTGACGGCATTGAAAACGGATGAACGAAGCTCCCATAAATGGCCTGCAAAGGTGCTCTCCTGAATGGCTTCCCTGCATAAAAATGGCTTTGGCTCAACAATTCTTCAAAATTTATCGGTTCTTAACCTCCCTCTATGGATTCAAGAACCTATGGTTTATATATTCTTGAATTTGGAAAAAAAATCCCAACTTCCCCCCAAGATCTAGCCTCAAAAAGGTCTCAAAATCCCCCAAAAATGGATTAAATCTCCCAAAACTGCTGAAAAAATCAATAAAAATCATATATTATAGTCAAAAACCCACTTTTGGAAATTAATACAATCACAACCCCCTTCGCGCGGGATTTTAGTCACATGGGAGCCCTCCAGGTGTCCATGGGATAAACCCTGGTGCACTGGCCCCCTTAACATTGAACCTTAAGTCATGTGGCCTCACCCTAGTCCTCTGCGCGTCCTCCAATCTGGTGTAGCCCCCTGTACTGCAGCTCCTAGTCTCATGTCTTGGGACATGTGGCCATGCCCCCATACCTCCATGCACATGCTAGCTTGTTAGACTCTTGGTTCATAGCCCCCCGTCGAATCAGGCTGGCCCCCGCCGATCAGGGCTTATCCCCCATTCTACGCCATCGTTAACACATAACCAAAATGCACCATTTGGATTTAAGCATCGCCTTTAGCCCATGTGGTCCGTCAGAGGTTACAAAACCATAGGCTTATCTGGGAGGTCAGGGGTTGGAATCCCCCTACCCCCATAACAAATTTTAACCAACCATCATTGGCCATCTGTAGGGTACCACGTGGCACATCATCTGTCGTACATCCAGTCACCTTGGCACCTATCTGACACATCATCCATCATACAACCAGTCACCTTGCCATGTTTCGGTCTATACACCCAGTCACCTGCCTAGCTGTCATCTGTATGACCACATATCCATCTGTCATTGGGCCACGTCACTATATGGACTGCCAAGTGTCATCCGTACGGTGACACGTGTCAAGTCCGTACAATGCCAACTCAGCCCGAAAGTGATGAAATTGAGTGACACGTGTCACCTCCTGGTGATGCGACACTATCATGATGATGTCATCCTGATGCATGCTGACATCACCTGTCATACATACTAATGTCAGCGTTGACTTTGACCAGGTTGGCTTTTTGTCTGTTTGGAAAAATGAATAGAATGCGATATCTTTCGCATACAATGTCTGTTTGAGCACATTCAAGTTGTGTTGGATTTGTATCGATGAGTTCTACGCACAAGTTTGTTTTGAATCCATTCTGGGCACTTTTATTTTTGGGCATTTCTAGACCCATTTTGGTTCCTGGATCCAATTCTGGATCACTATCATTTTCCCCTAATGCAGAAGTATCAAAAAGTACTTAAGAGAACATTTTGTAATGTTTGTAAGTTAGTTGGACATGAAGACAAGGAATGTAGAACCCTGGAGATGAGGAAATAAAGGATTGTAGATACATACAGGATGCAGGCTAAACATGTAACAGGACAATCTATGTAGCAGCCACAATACAATAATGCGCATCAGCTACAATAAAATCCTACATAGTATTTTCAATCACAACCACATTACAATAATGCACAACAGTTTGGAGCACCACCGCAGCAGTGTACAACACCACTACAATGCAATAACGTGCAACCACAGTATAGTTAGGAATTACAACAAATCCATGTGATTTGCTCCCTTTTTTTCTTCCAAAGTTGGTTTTCGAGTATTTTTCTACAATTTTTTGAAAAATCCGGTGTTATTTATCAGGATGGAGCTATTTATGGCATTTTTTGCACCGACCACAAAATTTAGGCGCTAACAATGCCAGAAATTGCACCCCATTTGGTGTCGGAAATTGCACCCCATTTAGCGTTAGAAATAGTGCCCCCTTCAGCACCAAAAATAGAGCCTGATTTATGATGTAGACCCCCTCCCACTCCTAGATCCTATGCGACTTCCTGGTCTAAGGATCGCTCACTTTGGGAGTTGAATCAGCTCACAGGATTTTTCTAAGCCCTCAAATTTGCTACACAGGCCTTAAAAATTCTTCCCGAATGTAAATTTCACCTTTCAGGGGTCCATGAAAACTAGAAAATCCTATCCAGGAACCGTAGGCCAAAATCGTGGGCTAAACCTCAAGTCGTCAAAGAATTCGGGACTTCGGAGCTATCCCGCTACGGGTATCTCAACAGAACAAATCTCCAATCCATATGAACACCTAAGTGACGGAGCATCGAACCACAACAAGTATTGATGCCTCACAACATCTATTCCAATCTATGACTGTGAATAGTTTCAGGAATCCAAGCTTCGGTAAGTCTGCCTGCTCCAACAAATAGTGCTCCTAGAGGGTCGAACTCTGAATTTAGATCGGGTGGCTCCTATTCTCCTATCAGGTCAACGACCAGTAGTTAACTTCGCGACTCTAGGCTTTCGGGTTCTCCACAACACCTCTTCATAGTTCTCCCAAAGTGCCATTCTAATTAATGCACACCACGGGAAATCAACGACTCACACCCTTCCATTGACCAATGACTATGATTTAATCCGGGACACCGGGCTTTGGGCGTTCTGGGTGTCTAACACTTAAAAACCTCCAGAGCGTCAGACTAGTGAACTCGCGAAGGGTACAAATCAATAGCCACCACACTCCGTCAAACGAATGACCCAGATCTATTTCAGGCTTCGGGTGTCTAGGTGTATGTGCAGTGGAAACCCTGTTGGAAGATTGGTTATTGTCATTGATGTCAACCCTAGTCATGGGTTTTGGACTGCAAGATTGATAAAGGTATTTGGACATGAAGGACAATGCACATG
>JASDQU010883403.1:0-24550 GCA_032191745.1 Picea mariana
AGACGGAGGGATCTTGCAAATTCCAGATAACCAGAAGATGCACAGCCGGTCTCCTTTATACAAAACAGAAATCAATCGGTTTCCACCAGCAGCGGCTCCTCACAATGCAACTTCCTTCCCCACTGGAAATCCGCCTGAAAATCACGTGGACAATGATGATCCGGACGGCTCTATACTCCTTGAGCTTGAACAACGAAATTCCACGTTAAAAGCGCAGATTTCTGCAATGGAGGAACGACTTGCAGACCTACTCCACCGTTTAGATCAGGTAGAACGTCGACATAATTACTGTGTTTTGGGGATTGAAGGGGCACATGAGGACGTTTGTTTGGAGGAGAGTATTGGAGATGTAGATGGTTGAGAGTCTGTTTGTAGTGTCACCTTCACAAAATTAACAGGTGAATTTAATTTGAAGTCTTATATTATATTGAATAAATACTTCTTCTGTCTTTTCAGTAATTTACTGTATAAATGGGAGAAGTAATTTGAAAAATTAAGTAAAAATTGAAAATACTTTGGGCCAAAATGTTTATATATATTTTTGTAAGTCTATAGTTTATATAGAGTAAAAATTTAAAATACTTTGGGCCAAAATATCCATACATTTTTGTAGGTTTATATATATATATTTATTGGTTGGTCTATATACATTTATATATATATTTTGTTGGTTTGTCTATATTTTTTTTGGTTTTAAAATATCTTGTTGTATATTTTTTTTTTGTTGGTTTTAAAATATCATTATTGTTGATTTTATTATATACTATTTTTTATTTTAAAATATAATTAGATGTTTGAAAGGGTTTTCATAAATTTGTTATATGTTATAGTTTGTAGAATAATATTTTAAAAATATTTAAATTGATATTTTTGCATATTAAACAATTATTAGTTTGGTCTTTATAAAATGTTCTAGTTTAAGTGATTGTGTTTACATGTTTTTAGTATAAGTGATTATTTTTTTTTAATATTTAATTTCCAATAGTTGTATTGGAATATATTGAAAAGATTGAAATATTAAATTTTAAAATTAAGAAAAAGTTTTGTAAATTTATAAATATAATGTTTTTTTTTTCATAATTTGAAATTATTTATATAATTATTCTGTTTTATTTTGTTAAAGTTACTTATTTTGTTGTTAGTATTTTTAGTTTATTTTTTATAAAGGGAAATTATAGGAGTTGTAATATTTTAGTTTTTTTTATAAGATATTTAAGTGATGGTGTTCCTTTTAAAATATTGTCAGTAAGAAGTAGTGTTGAGATAATGATATCTTCAAAATCCTCCAAGTTGTGTAAGTTGTGTTTAAGAGAAATTGTTAAAGTATGGGTATAAACCTAACTTTGAAGTTTAAGTGTGTAAATATTTATTGGGATGGAGTGTCCTTGTTTTAGGGATCAAGATAATGATCATGGGATGTTTAAGTGTGTAAATATTTATTGGGATGGAGTGTCCTTGTTTTAGGGATCAAGATAATGATCATGGGATGTTTGGAGTGTTATGGGTAAACCCTAAACATGTTTTATTGGTGTGGCCTTAGCCTTATTCTACACATATTACATGTATAATGCATTATACTTTATGGTATTTTCACATTTTCCTTCTCAATTCCTTGATTTATGGGATGTTTGATGTGTTATGGGTAACCATAAACCTATTTTATTGATACGATCTTAGCTTCATTCTAATTTTTTGAGATCTTCTAATGAAGATGTGTTTTTTTTTTTTTTTTCTAATGGTATTTCTCAACGTCACTATTCCACTTTTTTGAGATTATAGTGAAACTTCTTAAAAATTTTTACTAAATAACCTTATATAAATCTAACATCAATATTTCTTCATGAGTGAGAATATGCATGGGTGTGTGCAACACAACCACATACATATACTCACCCCTTAGAGTGTGGTTGGTGGGGTGAAGATATACATGTGTACATGCACATGATGTAAAAATTAAATTATAATAAAATATTTTTTTGAAAAGTAGAAATATCTATATTAATGATGTGTTACTTCATCTACTTATATATTATTTCTTTGCAATTCCCAAAACATTAATTATATTAAAGTGAGAAATAATATAAATGTAATATAGGATACTAACATAGATCCATATTAATAATAGATTTCTTCAGCATAAAAAAAATATTAAAGATGCAAATGGTTAACAATGAGCTGATTATGGTCACTCTCAACCCATTTCGTCGGAATTACCTACAAGAAATTGTTAGTTTTTCATTTGAACCAAAGAAAATTCAATTTTATTTAAACTCTTGTATTTTATGGAATACATACGTTTACTTTTTAAGTACATGATTTTTACTATAGTTAGCTTTTTATTTGAATTTAACAAAATTCAATTTTAGTTGAAATCTTGTATATTATGGAATATATACTTTTACTTTTTTAAATACACAATTTTTGCTATGTTTTAATTAATATATTCGTTTTTACATTATAGTTTTATAATTTATATATAAAAAATATTATATAAATAAAATGAGAGATTTTATATATAATTAAAATGCAGATTTATTGTATAAATAAATAATTAATCACTAGTTCCTTTAATAAAGGAAAAAGGAAAAAAACATATTCATATATAAATTTGTTATATATTATAATGGAATGTATAATATCATATATTATATGTTAAAAATGTACCTTCCTTTGTTATATCACGTTTTGTTTCATATTATATTAACATTTTCACATGAATTTGTTATATATTATTGTAGGTTGTATAGTATTATTTGAAGTTTCAAAATGTTTTTAGTGTATTAAAATTGTTACACATGTTTATGTTTATCTTTATGTATAATTTTTTGTTATTAATTTGATGTATATAAAATATTTTTTTTAATTAATTAAGGAAAATTTATTATTATATTAAAATTATATAAATGTTATGTCTTGAGATATAATTTTTCACAATAAAGGTTTGCGAAGTTAGGGGTGACTAAAAAAATAGTTATACACATAGTTTTTAAGGTTCTTAAGGTTTCTAAAAGATTTAATTGTTTCTTCAGTCTAAGAGAATACCTCCTTTTCGAGTAATGTTATTGTAGGTGATATTATTTGACCATAATGATTGAGAAACTTGTGGTAATAATCCATCAATCCTAATAATCCTCTAAGACTCTTCAAGGTTTTGGGAATTGTCCATTCCATCATAAGTTTAATTTTGTTAGTGTCCACTTTGACACCTTCATCAGATACAATACGACCCAAATATTATAATTCTCAAATCGTAAAGTCATGCTTGGAATGATTTGCATATGGTTTTTTCTCCTCTAATAGTTTTAAGACCATGTCAACATGTTTTACATGATCTTCCTAAGATTTTTTGTAGATTAGTGTATCATAAAAAATACTAACGCAGATTTTTCAGGAAGGGTTTGAAAAAAAAATTCATCAAGCTTTGAAATGTGGAATGTGCATTAGTAAGGGAAAACGACATCACCAAAAAATCATAATGGCATTCATGTGTTCTAAAGGTTGTTTTGGGGATGTATTCTTGCCTCATTCTAATTTGATGATATTTATAATGCAGATCCAACTTCATAAAGAAAGATGCTCCTTGGAATTCATATAATAGTTCATCAATGATGTGAATAAGAAACTTATCATTAATGGTCATCTTGTTGATCTCTCTACAATTTGGACACATATTCCATGAACCCTCGTTTTTGTAAATCATCACCACCAGTGGAGATAAATCACTTTGGTTAGGTTGAAGGATGTCAACCTCTAACATTTCTTGAACCATCCACTCAATATCCTTGTTTTAAGAATACACACTTCTTGGTTGAAAATGAATAGCATGGTCATGATCTTGAGTAGGTGGACAACCTTTAGGCATCTCTCCAAATACCTTGGAATGATTTTCAATAAATTTTTGGAGATACATGAGAACATAGGGTCTAGATGTTTGAACATCTAGTTGTTACACATTATTTTTGTCACCCCTATGACCATTAATGATGTAAACCTATCCTTTTTCTTTTGAAGGATCAATTGCCTTAATCCCTGAAGAAAAATGAAGATACTTTTTCCCAGAGAGATGAAATTATACTTTTCCTTTGTCAAAAACCTTAGAAAAAGGGATCGTTACACCTTGCTTAGTGTTAAGGGTGCAACGATCTAGGATCGTCACAGGTTGCACCATAGTGCCCTGTGATGTCATCGCAATTTTCTCAGTTTTAAGGGTGCGACAATTTTCGTACGAAGGAAAAAGAGGAATTTCTTGAAAGTTCTATAATAGAAGCTTTGAGGGTGAGGTGGCCTCCGATCAGTTTGGATCTGAGTCACATCCTTGATCTCATGGGACCATCCTAACCTCCTCACCCTATCATTTTCAGCTTATAAAAGGAGAAGAGTTATCATGGGAAAAGTTAGTTAGCTAGCTTTTGGTGTGAGCTTGAGTAATTTTTCGATTTAGCTTGGAGCTTTGCTTTGTCAAGATAGATTGTTGGTCTCAGAATCCTTGGAGCAGAAGTGTGTGGGAAGCAAGGAACTGTTGGAAGGGACCTTACAAAATCAAGGCATCGGTTGTATACTCCTTTTCATATCTCTAATACAAAAATATATGTTTTTCCCATAAAATTGATCTTATTTTATTGTATGACTCCTTTATCACATACACAGGTTTTGTTGAGTATATGTTGTTTCTTTCACTTCGTTGGTTTGTGTCTAATTATAGGTTCATCATCGCATAAGCCTTGGAACGGAGTGAGGATGACACTAGCGAGGAAAAACGACATTTAAAAGGCATGCCATTTATCTCTTGTTAGTTAGTATGCTTGATAATTAAAACTTAGGGAAAGCTTTATATTATGTCTTGTTTTGTTTTATTTTTGGGGTGAAACTAGGGAGATTTGTTTGTGTCCGCACTTACCAATTAGTCCAATAACACTAGTGAGCATAATTATGCAATTACACCATGGTGTTCCCTTTTTAACAAATTTTTCATGTTGTTAGAGCTTATCACGTTAGAGGGATTCCCTTGGATACCTATGAGTTCAAATTCCTTTCCTTTTGAGGAAAATAACATGAAAATATCTTCAAATTAAAAGCCATTTTCCCAATGATTGTAACCATTGTATTCCTAATAAACATCAACACCACCCATTTGGATTGCAATCATTGGACTATCCAATAGATACTCCTCCATAGTGAGTTTAATGCTTTGGAACTTCCATAAAAAATGTATTGACCTCCATTTGCAATCATTACTTGAAACTATGATGATAGATATATAAAGAAATTGAGAAATTTGGTCAATTTTCAATTAATGAAGTTATGGGTACTACTAGAATCAATTAACATTATCACATTTTTATTTTTGATATATCCTTCTATATTGAGTGTTTGAGAAGTGTTTATGCCAGTGAATGCATGAAAAGATATGGTTGGAGTAGCCTCTTCCAGTTCTATATCTTATGATGGTTCCAATTCTTGATATTCTTCCTCTTTCACTATCTGTGTAGAATAATTTCCTCTCGCCACACTTATGCCCCTTACTATACTTGTCACAATTAAAATATAGTCTCATTAATATTCTTTCATGCATTTGTTGAGTGTTGGAACTTCAGTCCTTGATGGTTCATCACACTTATCTTGGAATTAATAGGTTGGGTGGTCAACCTACATCTAGAAACAATTGGTTGGGCGTTCAACCATATCTCTACATTAGTCAGTTGAGTAGTCGACAATTTTGTTAGTCAGTAAGTCAACCAGTAGTTGAATATAGTCGATCGTTGGATCAACCAATTGAGAAATTGACTATGATTTCGATGCATGGACAGTTAGGTTGATCATCCTTTTAGGGCCGAATAGACAACATGGATTTGATGGAGTCAAATATAACAACCGACGGTTATATATGGAAAATATCTTCCCGATTACCAGTAAAGTGGTTAGATATTGAAGGTGTAAATAGTAGACCCAATGAGTCATTATCATCAAGGAAATTGGTGAGATCGTGTGGATAAAGATGTATAATATGAATTGCGATGTTCTGATCACAATGCGTTGTACTTAAGTGTTGTAACGATGTCTTTAGACACCACCTCTTTTGCATTTGAAATTTTATTCCCTCTTCAATTATCTGCAATATTGTGTTTCTGTTTCATATAAGGTTCCACCCTATTCCCCAACATGGTATCATAGAATATGGCTAGAAATATTTCATGTTATCTGCAAACCTTTCTGAGTTGGATCTATTGTGTGATTGAATTTGGGCTGGTGGTTTTCCTACTGAAACTTGTTGAAATGGAATGATTTTTTCTAGATATCAAAGATGGATTCAAATATTGATCATGTTATTCTGAATGGATCAAATTATAAATTATGGGCACCAGACATGGAAACCATGTTGAAGAGTAAAGGACAATGGTAGTATATGAAGATTGTGATTCCATATCCAATAGATAACCAATTTTTTTTTGTTATTGACAAAAAGAAGGATGAGGCTGTGGGGGTCATCATGACCTATATCTTGCGGTAGATTCATTTTAACATCAGTGTAATTGACTTCCCTCATAAGTTGTGGAAGAAATTGAAGTCATTGTTCGATGGAGTCGATGAAAGCCACATCATGCAGTTGGAGAAAGAATTGATCTCTCTTGATCCTCACTCTTTTGATAAAGTATAGGACTATTTGACACATGTGAAGGAACTCTAGCTAAAATTGGGTGAATGTGGAAAGAATTATTAGAATAAAGACAAAAAAATCATTGAGTTGGTCCTGATGAATTTAAGAACAACATTCAACATGTTGATTTTGACTTCCCGCACGAACTAGCAAGCACATAAGGAACATGGTAAGGATTACACCTTTGAAGCTTCATGTAGTCTTTTTACTACTAATTAGCACATATTTCTTGAAGAATTCAAACTTGGTGGTAAAAATCAAGCCCACTTGATCAAGGGAAAGGGAAATTTGAATCACGAGGAAAGAGGATGGTTTGATACCCCTACATAGAGACCTAGATGCGGTGAATAGAAACCTAAAGGGAAAACATATGCACCATATCAAAGTCGAAAGAAGAATAAATGTCAGTATTGTGGAAATACTGGACATGTGGAGAAGGTCTACTACAAGAAGAGAGATGAATTAGAGGAGAAGGTTAAATGCCTTAAAGGAGACATGTTAATTTTTCATCAACCCTCTCATCCCATAATCTGTAGATTGGGCAAAGCCCAAACCAATTAATGGAGTTTTGACAACTATGAGAGTACCTACCCACTCTCACCTTAGATAAACACTCCCCTTGCTTTAGTGATGATAAATCACCACAAGGGGGAAATCTTAGTGACCCTAGGGAGGTTGATATGGAAACTGAGAGAATGAACAATGAATTCTCTATAGGTCAAGCTTGGAGATGAATATAGATCTTGGAGAATAGTCTTGTGGAGGGAGAATGGTTTCCAAGTGTTGAGTATGTAATGATCCAAATGCTCAAATTATCATAAAATAAAGAAGAACACACCATGTATAGAATGTCAATGTGGAGCACAACTCCAAGATATATAATTTACATAATAACTCCTTAACGAATAGGAGAACCCCCTACAAATAACCAAATACCATTCATACTTCACTATTCCCTCTCCCAATAATTAATACATGATCTCTTATATATAGCTATTCACACTTGCACACGAGGCCCCTTTATTACTAGGCCGACCCTATTACATATGTATTTACACATTACATGTACATTTAGGCCCATATATGCCCCCCCTTGGGGTCATATCATATACATTTAGCCATATATATTCCCCCCTTGGGTCATAACATATTACCCTCCTTAAAAAAGCTTTGTCTTCAAAGCTTTGCATTTAAAGGCTTCACATGTGATAACAAATGTAATGAGTAAAATAATAGAAGTACACACCATGTACAGAATGTCAACGTGGAGCAAAAATCCAAGATATATAAGTTACACAATAACTTCTTAAAGAATAGGAGAACCCCCTCCAAATAACCAAATACCATTCATACTTCACAATTCCCTCTCCCAATAACGAATACATGATTTCTTATATATATCTATTCACACTTGCACATGAGGCCCCTTTATCACTAGGTCGGCCCTATTACATATATATTTACACATTACATGTACATTTAGACCCATATATGCCCCCCCTTGGGGTCATATCATCTACATTTAGCCATATATATGCCCCCCTTGGGTCATAACAGAGTACCTGCAAAACAATGTTAAACCTGCTCGGAACAAGACAAATGACTATAAACCAATCCTCAAATCAATGGGGAATCAACAAGATAAGATTGATGTCCCAGAACTGCAACATATATCAGATTTACAACAACAAAGGATACGTTAAAAAAATTGCACAATTAACCATCAAAAGCACCAAATAATTATTGGATGATCAAGCCCTAAACATGTAGATAATATTCCAATACTTAAGCACAAGTTTCGATGGAAAAATAAATATGCAAAAAGATGTTAACAAAAATATACTAGGGAAGCCTTGTGGTTGTAGAAAAAATTATCTACAACAAAAGTTTCTAGCCAATGAAATTCAGAAGAAAAGTTCCTCAATGAAATCCCTTGACAAGAAGAATAATTAGCACTAATTACTTGAAATTTCCAGCAGTAGAAAGAGTAATAAAATATGATGAAAGAGTGATTTGATACAACCCTAATGGTTGTAGCTTTTAGTTTATAAGAAAAAGAGAATCACTTGGATAAAGGAGACACCCATAGGTCTCAAACAATATTATAACATGTGAAATCAATTCCAACTTAGACAATTGCAATATCTCAACAATTCACGCATATCGATGCAATGATTTTATTTCTCCAATGAAAATTAGAATTTAGTGCCTTGTCAATTGGGTTATGGAGTCCCTTGTGTAAGAGATAGGTGTGTTACTTCTCTAGGGTTGTAAGCCTTTTTACTCCCTAGAGTAAACACAACTGGCAAGGCAAATATAGGAGGGTGTAAGCCTTTTAACTCCTCCTAGCAACCTTTGCAATAGCTTATTCAAATAAAACAATGACATATATTGGTGGAGGGTGTATGCCCTTATACTCCTCCAAGAGTTTAATAAAATCAACTTTGCAACAAAAAAAGAAACAACACATAACATGAATTCCTTACCTAGTGTAAAAATCCAATTTGATTAAATAATTATTATAATTTATTAAGGTAAATAAAATTAATTATTGAAATAATTAGATTTTAATAATTTTATTATTTATTATTTTGAATTAATTAATGTAACAAAAGTAAGGTGATCATTTTATTTTATTAAAGGTAGGTGAAATAATTAATGGAAAGATAAGGCAAATGGGAATTGAATGAGGGGGGAAATTCTAGAGAGGAGGATAAGGAAGAGGGGATTTGGTTTGGGGAGGGGATGTGGTGCACAACCCCCTTCCCTCCTGGGGATTCTGCGACCTCCCGATCTCGGATCTTCAAACTCCTGGAACCGAATTGGTTCTTTGGGCCTTCAATAGACCTTGAACAACTAATACACACACAGGTCCCCTTGATGTCACCTGCAATTTCAAACTACTTGCAACTCCTCTCTTTGGTGCTTGGCAACACCGGCTCATGAGTATTGGTCTCGCGCTAGACTCCTCCCTTAATGTGACCACAGGCTGTGACCTCGAGCCAATCCTTTTGTAACTTTGGCTTCGATGATATTGTGACCTCTGCCTTTGTTTCCTCCTAAAACACCTTTTTCCGAATTCACGGGTCTCTACCACATGTCTCCCTAGATCTGATGGTACAGTTGTACTTTGGGTTTCATGGCTTCATGAAATTACACTTACTCCACACACCACTTCTTTGGACCCCTATCTTCCAGATTTTCTAATCCACTTCCGCGTGTCTCCTCCCAACCAATGGTTAAGATCCGCCTTGCGACTTCGACGATCCCACTTCTCAACCCTTCGAAATGCTCCAAACTACGAAATATCGAATCACCTCATGGATAATTTTCCATGCAACTTTCCCATATCTGACAGTCTAGAATGATCCCAATCCCTCCTGGATGGATCTTGCTTTGTTGATTCTGGGAAACCTCAAAGGACTCCCCCCTTCGAAGATTCTCACCTTTCTTCCTCCTGAACTTTTTTCTTTCTTGAACTCTTTCCTTTTTGGAATACTCTCTTCGACACTTAGTCAAAATTTCATCCTGTGCATGCCTTGCAATAGGTCCTCCTCCAAAAATTAGCTTCTTTGTGGGAAAATTTCGTTATTCCTCCTGAACTTATGAGTCAAAAGACTCTGTCGTGCACTCCTTGCGGATGAACTTCCTTTCAATATTTCTCTCTAGAACTTTTTGAGTTGAAATGGAATCTGTCACACACACCTTGTGTTGGCTATGCACTCCTTGCACATATAAATTCACGTTATCTCTTCTGATCTCGTGAGTCAAAACAGACTCTATCAACGCACTCCTTATGGACACTATGCACACTTGCACTTTCTCATAGAAGAGAAACAATTGAAACTTATTTGAAGCTTCACAGATTCATACATTCAACCATGTAAATGCATTCATAAACAAAAGAACAAGAAATAACAGAGAATTGTAAATAACATAAAGTCTACCATTCATTCATTCAGATAGACACGGAAACACCACACATTTGGGACAATGCTCTTCTTCTATATTCATTCAACTGAAATATACATATGTTCATATACTGCTTCTCAGTAGCTCTTGACTCTCAGCTACAATGGAAACAATTATTAATAACTAGAGTGCCAAAAACCTCTACTGGGAAACAATACAAAGATTTATACAATAGGGGATCTTCGAGCTCTTCCATCCAACTAGTCTAGATCTATGTTATCCAATTAAAAGCTATCAACTACAAGAATCTATTACAATAAATATTTGTGACATACAGATAAGATCGAACACATTGAATCTGTATTGCACTCAGCTTCATTAAAAGAAATTACATTCTTTGATGTCCTCATGAAACCATTCAGTTCTATAGCATTAAATATGTTCCTTAATTACAATTCTTTTCAAAATATTTGTGTGATACACCTTCTTTAAAATTTAAAATTCTTCAAAATGTGCGTTGGCTCTTAGCTGTCCTCCACTCATGCTTTGTTGGCGATGCTCCTGCATCATACTCCTCTGGATGAAAATTCATGGACTCATGTCCATGAGTTCCTATACTGACCTTTCATGCTTCTGGATATCCACTTCACTTACCCAACTGGCATCTTCTATTGGGCGTCCTTTCCACTTTACCAAATATTCAAAATATTTCTTCCTTCTAGTCTTCTTACCAATTCATCGATCTACGATCTTCTCCATCCGTGTCTTTTCTACTACAAGCATATGTTTTTTCCACTGGATCTCCTTTTGATCTTTGGGTCCTCCAATTTCATCTTCCTTGTAAGGATATAAGTATGCAACATTGAATATGGGTGATTTACCCACATCTTCTAGCAGCTCCATCTCATAAGCATTCTCACCAAATTTTCTTAGGATTTTACACGGTCCTTTCTTCTTCAACTTTAGTTTATTATATGTTCCTCTTAGGAACCTCTCCTTCCTAAGATTTTCTAGAAATTGATCTCCAAATTCAAATATAAGTTTCCTCCTATGTTGATCAGCTCTATGTTTATATTCACTACTGCTCCTACGCAACTGCTCTTTGATCTGAATATGAAGGTCCTGCATTTCTGCAGCAAAGTCTTCCGCTCCAGTGCTTCTAAATTCACTCTGCTCCAGAACTCTTAACTCTGAAACTCCCCTCAGATTCATTCCATAAAATATCTGAAATGGACTCCTTGCGGTACTTATGTTCACTGAGTCATTGTATGTAAACTCTGCTTGTGCTAGAATCTGATCCCATTGGCTATGATGTTCAGTGACCAAACTTCTCAACAAATCTCCCAAAATTCGGTTCACCACCTTAGTTTTTCCATCAGTTTGAGGGTGATATGCAAAACTAAAGGATATTATGTTCCCAGATTCTTCCACAATGTTCTCCAGAAATAACCAACAAAGTTGGTATCCCTGTTTGAAACAATAATCCTGGGTAATCCATGAAGTCTTACAACTTCCTTGAAAAACAAGTTAGCAATGTGCGTTGCATCACTGGTCTTCTGGCATGGGATAAAGTGTGCCATATTTGAAAATATGTCCACTACCACAAATATGGAATCAATCCCTCTTTGTGTCCTTGGAAATCCCAACACGAAATCCATTCTTATTGCATCCCAAGGCCTCTCTAGAATAGGTCATGGTTGATACAACCCAGTATTTTGTCTCTTCCCCTTTGCATACTGGAAAATATTACATTTGTTCAAAAACATTTTCACCTCTACCCTCATACTTGGCCAATAATATGAACCGTTCAACTGTGCAAATGTTTTTTCATGGTCGAAATGTCTGGTTAGACCTCCACTATGTTTTTCCTTTAGAAAATTCTCCACCATCGAACACTTTGGTATGCACAACTGACATCCTTTGAACAGCAACCCATCCTGAATCAAATATTCATACCAATGGCTTCTGTCTTTGAGCACAAGATTTTCACATGCTTCATATGCTTCTTGGAAATCTGGATCATCACGATACATTTCTTTAAGGTGTTAAAACCCCAAGGTTTTCACTTGAAATTCTTGCAGAATCAAACATCTCATGCTCAATGCATCGATAACCTTGTTAGCATTAAAAAAAATATGTTTAATGACAAAGTGAAATTTTGCATAAACTCTATCCACTTGGCATGTCTCTGGTTTAACTTCTCTTTTCTAGTTATGAATTGTAAAGCCTGATTATCACAATACAAAACAAACTCTTTTGGTACAAGATAGTGCCTCCATTTCTTCAAGGCTTGAATTATGGAATAGAACTATTTATCATATGTTGAGTAATTTCTTTTAGTATCATTCAACTTCTCACTGAAATATGCAACATGCCTATTATCTTGGCTCAAGACCGCTCCAATTGCACCTCCACTCACATCACATCTCACCTGAAATGTCTTCCCGAAATCCAGTAATACCAGAATCAGTTGTTTTGTTATGTTATCCTTCAATATATTGAAGCTCTTCTTAGCCTCTTCTATCCATTTGAAAGACTAATGTTTTTTCTTCACTGTATCCATCATTTGTGCACCGATTATGCTAAATTTTTTGATGAACTTTCGATAGAAACTTGCTAATCCATGGAAGCTTCTTACCTCAAATATACTCCTAGGTGACGACCATTCTTTGATTTCTTTCACCTTTTTGGGATCCATCTTCAATTTGTTTGAAGATATCACAAAACCCAAATAAATGAGTTATGTCTTCATGAAAGAGGATTTCCTTAAATTTATCAGCAGCTTCTCCCACTGCAACCTCCTCATCACTACTGTTAAGTTCCTCATTTTCTCTTCTTCAGTTTTACTGAAGATAGGTATATAATCCAGATATACGATCACAAACTTGCCAATAAAATCTTTCAATACTTCATTCATTAACCTCATAAAAGTACTCGGAGAATTTTTTAATCCAAATGACATAACAAGCCATTCATATAATCCCTCATTTGTCTTGAAGGTTGTTTTCCACTCATCACCTTCCCTCATCCTTATCTGGTGATATCCGCTTTTAAAATCTATCTTTGAAAAATAGTTCGCTCCACTTAAACAAGCCATTAAGTCATCCATCCTTGGCAATGAAAATTTGTACCTAATGGTGATCTTGTTTATGGCCCTTGAGTCTATACACATTCTCCATCCTCCATCCTTCTTCGGACTCAACACAGTTGGTACTGTGCATGGACTCAAGCTTTCTCTGACCAAACCTTTGTCTAAAAAATTCTAAACTTGCCTCTTCACCTCCTCATTCTCTTGAGGTGTCAATATGTACATTGATTTATTCGGCAAGCTTTTGATTGGTGGCAATGAGCTCGACAACTCATCCAATTCTATGTCATCAAAATTTTCCAACAATTCTTGAATTTCCTTAGGAGATCCTCCATAGAAGTACTTGTAAGGACAACTTTTGTCTTCCTCACCACAATAAATTGCATCTCTTGTTCCTTCTTAACTTCACTCAGGATTTCCTTTGTGCTCATGAATAGTATGCTCGTGCTGGCCTCTTCCTTCACTTTATTTTCTTCAATCAGAAGCAACATGTGTGTCCTACCATTCTTTTCCAAAGTATTTCTCCTCCCATCATGAATGGCATTCCTATCACACTGCCATGTTCTTCCCCAAAAAACATGACATACATCCATGGGAATCATATCACACATAATTTCATCTCTATATCCACCTATTTTAAATTCAACAAGGCATTGTTTAGTTATTGTTACTTGATGACCTTTTTGCAACCATGAGACTTTATACGGTGTCGGATGTGCATTCGTCTCCAGCTCCAATTTCTCCACCATCTCCGTGGATACTAAATTATCAGTGCTCCCACTATCAATGATCACCTTGCACACTCTGTCTTTAGTCTTGCAAGTTGCCATGAACAAATTGTTCCTCTGCACTAGTTTCTCAACCTCTGGCTCTAGTTTTAAGAGAACCTTCTTCATCATCAAAGATCTCCCATCTTCTACGCCTTCTTCTTCAACATCTCACTTTTTCACTTTTGAAATGTGAGCTTCACCTCCTTCTTTATTTCTCTCAGGACATTCCCAAGACATGTTTCCTACCATTCCACATGCATATCACTTTACTTCTCCTCCTCTACCTCTTCCTCTTCCTCTAGGAAAAGAGTTTCTACCACCACTTTGTCTTCCTCAGGAACTTCATCCTCTCTTAGAGTGACTATGTGATTTCTTTGCCTCACTTTTGGGATTATGTGCTTTGTCATGGGAAACTCCTTTGCCTCTATTTAAGCTTCTACCTATGCTTAGTTGAATCTTATTTCTGGCCAACTTCTCCTCTACTTTCAGCACAATTTGGTACGATTTTTCCACTGTCCTTACTTTCATCGTGTTGATTTTGTCTTGGATTTCATATGTCAGGCCATTGATGTATCTGGAAACTTTTTCCTCATCTCTCTCCCTTTGTCTAGCTATGATGTTCAACTTGTAGAAATCCTTCGTGTACTCCTTCACAGTCATTCCTTTCTGTCTCAAGTTTTGCAGTCTCCTGAACAGATTTATCTAGTAGTCCTTGGGTATGAAATTATCCTTTAGCTTGGCTACCATTCGATCCCATCTCTTGATCTGTTGTTTTCCTTTGCTCCTCATGTCAGCATGCAGTTCATCCCACCATAGTGTTGCATGTTCTCTCAACCTGGTGACAACATGTTTCAATTTTTTCTCCTCATCGACATCTTCATAGTTGAAATACTTATCCATTGCTCATATCCAATCAAGCAATTCTTCGACGTCTAAATTACCTTCATACATTGGGATGTCTATCTTTTCTCTAGCTTCCAACTTGACAACCAATTTCAGCAAGCGCTCTTCCGCAACATCCTCTGATAAAGCTTCTTCAACTTCCACTTCTTCATTCTTTGCATCACTAACGTCTCCAACATCAAGTGCTCTCCTTTACGTTGTTTCCATGGCATCCAACCTTACACGTAGTTCTCTCATCTCCCTTTCCATAGCTCTATTTCCTACGGGTGGCTCCACATGTCTCCTAGGTGGCATTGTGCTGATGTATATGATACCACTTGGAGATATAAGCCTACTTATCTATCTCCTTTTCCTACAAAAACCAATTATGTTAGGCTCTGATAGCACTTGGTGCACAACCCCCTTCCCTCCTGGGGATTCTGCAACCTCCCGGTCTCAGATTTTCAAACTCATGGAACCAAATTGGTTCTTCAGGCCTTCAACATAACTTGAACAACTAATACACACATAGGTCCCCTTGATGTTACATTCAAGTTCAGACTACTTGCAACTTCACTCTTTGGCGCTTGGCAACACCGGTTCGTGAGTACTAGTCTCGCGCTAGACTCCTCCCTTAATGTGACCACGGGCTGTGACCTCGGGACAATCCTTTCATAACTTCGACTTCGGTGATATTGCAACCTCCTCCTTTGTTTCCTCCCGAAACACCTTTTTCCATATTTTCGGGTCTTTGCCACGTGTATCCTTGGATCTGATGGTCCAACTCTACTTCAAGTTTCACGACTTCACGAAATTCCACTTACTCCACACACCACTTATCCGGACCGCTAACTCCCGGATTCTCTAATCCTCTACCACGTGTCTCCTTGTAGCCAACGGTTAAGATCCACCTCGCGACTTTGTGACTTCGACGATCCCGCTTCTCAACACTTCGAAATGCTTTGAAATCTAAAATGCCGAATCACCTCATGGCTAATTTTCCATGCAACTTTCCCAGATCTGACGATCTAGAATGATCCCAATCCCTCTTGGACATATCTCACTTTGTTGATTCTGGGAAACCTCAAAGGAATATCCCCTTCGAAGATTTCTTTCCTCTCTTCCTCCTGAACTTTGTTCTTTCTCAAACTCTTTCCTTCTTGGAATACTCTCTTCAACACTGAGTCAAAATTTCAACCAGTGCACACCTTGCAATAGGTCCTTCTCCTCAACTTAGCTTCTTTGTGGAAAATTTTTGCTATTCCTCCTGAACTTCTAAGTCATAAGACTCTTTCGTGCACTCCTTGTAGACGAACTTCCTTTCAAGATTTCTCTCCAGAACTTCCTGAGTCGAAATTGAATCTGTCAAGCACACCTTGTGTTGGCCATGCACTCCTTGCACATCTAAATTCATGTTATCTCTTTTGAGCTCACGAGTCGAAAAAGACTCTGTTAACGCACTCCTTGCAGACACTATGCGCACTTGCACTCGATCATAGAAGAGAAACAATTGAAACTTATTTGAAGCTTCACAGATTCATACATTCAACCATGTAAATGCATTCATAAATAGAAGAACAAGAAATAACAGAGAATTGTAAATAACAAAAGGTCTACCATTCATTCATTCAGATAGACACAGAAACACCACACATTTGGGACAATTCTCTTCTGCTATATTCATTCAGCTAAAATATACATATGTTCATATATTTCTTCTTGGCATCTCTTGACTCTCATCTACAATGGAAACAATTCTCAATAACTAGAGTGCCAACAACCTCTACTGGGAAACAATACTAAGATTTATACAAGAGGGGCTCTTTGAGTTCTTCCCTCCAACTACTCTAGAGCTATCCTATTGAATTAAAAGCTATCAACTACTAGAATTTATTACAATAAATATTTGTGACGAACATATAAGATCAAACACATCGAATATGTATTGCACTCAGCTTCATTAAAATAAATTACATTCTCCGATGTCCTCATGAAACCATTCATTTTTATAGCATTAAATATGTTCCTTAATTACAATTCTTTTCAAAATATTTGCGTGATACGCCTTCTTTAAAATTTAAAATTCTTCAAAATGTGCATTGGTGATTAGCTCTCCTCAGCTCGTGCTTTGTTGGCGATGCTCCTGCACCAGGATGGATTTTTTTGTTGGAAGGAGAAGGAGAAACCAGAGGAGGGAAAAAGGTAGTAGGGATAATTTGGGAGTGGATGAAGGGTGCACAATTTCTTGATGGGTTTTTACTAGTGGACTAGGTTGCTGGGACTTTGGGATTATTTCATGGAGCTAGAGAGACGGAGAGGCTTTGTTCCTAGATGGTTGGGGGGAAACAATTTCAGTTTTAGGAAAGCAGTTTCAAGCAAGCAATTCCAGTAGGACAACCTTCTTCTTCGAGAGGTAATATGCAATTATTATTGTTTTACCCTAAATTCAATTTATGGAAATTATAGATACACTATCTGATTGTTAAATTTTTCTATGTAAAAACAAAAATATAGATTTGCATTAGTTGTTAATCCTGTTAGGTTTTACATATGGTATCAGAGCCCGGTTTCAAAATTGAAACCTAGGGATTAACCACCCACATAACTGTGCAATCTATTCCTAAAAACAACAACAACAAAAAAAAAGCTCCTAACCCTTTATTTATAGCTCATTAACCCTATGAATATTGAAGACTACCTAGAAGAACCTTGAAGGAGAGAGTATGCACAAAAAAAAAGACTCCCCTGTTCCAATCACCTGTACTTATCTTCTCCTGCATAGACTAAAAATTTACAGAGTTAGATTCCAATCTGATATATTATTACGATGCCTATTTGATATTGAATATATGTAATATTCCTATACCTATTAATTACGACTCCTATAATATATCGACTGTATAATTATAACAACGTTAGAGTGTTACCTGTTATCCTATATATATATATATATATATATATAACTGAAAAAAGATAATGTAGCCTAATCAGTGGGGAAATGGTTTTGGATTTGGCAAGTCACGAGTTCGAGTCCTGCGTCGGTGGTTGCCAAACAAACTTTTAAATTAATTTTTTTTTTTTTTTTGATATACCTGAAACCGACCGAAATGGATTTGAACCTAGGTTGCTAGATTCGAGGTCGTCCTATTGGCTCCTTATTCTGGTGAAGTGAAGTCCAGGGGTGGTAGGAATCTGATTCTCCATGTTTCTGACTTGGCCCAACCTTCTCTCTACCACACCCCATTCACCACTCGACCTCAAGTGCGACAATCTCTCTTCCCACCATACTATGTGTGTGTAGTTTGCCACCTGTACAATAGATTTTGATTTTTTTTTTTCTCTTCCTTCCTATGCCTATCGAAATTTTTTGTGACTTGAAATAAAGATCCTTGACTCACTTGTAGAAATGGTAATAAGTCCTTTGTCATTGACAGTTACAGATCTTGTATTGAAGCAGGAAATGAACTCCAAATTTATCATGTGATGATAAACAAAGGTTCTGGGCCTCTATTCTCGTGGCCAATATTTTTGTTCGAAAATGAATGCCATTTTAGTGAGGTCCATAATAGAGATATAGAGGTCCTTCGACCAGGCATTGGAAATTGCATCGCCATTTCTAGTTTCTTTTGTCTTCACAATTTTTACTCTTCCTACAATTTTGTCCACCTTCCAACTATTTAGGTTTTGAGGAAAACTAGTAAAACAATATTGGGACAGAGACTGAAGTAGGAGAACTAGCAAGTTTTTGGGCTTGGGGGTAATTGGCATGCATGAAAGGGGTACACCAATGAATAAACAAAATGAGAGGAGTCTTCTCAACTTACCGGAAGTGGTGAAGATCCCACATGTCCCACTAGAAGTGGTGAGGAACCTGCGCAGCTACCAGGAGTGGTGAGGAGTCTTTTCCTGGACAAAGGCGAGGGAGTCAATGAATTACATGGACAAAGCTACCGATCTTAGATGATTTAACCCTGACCTTTATCCACTTACCTTATAGGAGTAATGTCCGTTTATAGACAAGTATAATGAAACTTACACCTAAATATTATGTTGAAAGTATAAGTTGAGTAAACAAATGAATGAATTAAACTATTTACTAATAAGATTTGGTTGAATGAATATTCATTCACTCAATATGGTTAGGAATCAGGGAAATCAAGGTCGAGGGGCATTGCCACAAGGACCATCGATACCAGTACCACCACGACCATCGCTTGAGATAGCTCTCATCTTGTGCGCCTTAGAGTCTATTAATGAGACATTAAAGGGACGTCAATCATTGAATGTCTAAGTGGAACCCCCACCATATAGAGTGGGTAACCCTGAAGCGTTAAGGGACTCAGAGGGAGGGCTTCCACTAGGGGACATCACTAGAGAACTAAAGAAAATCAAAATCCCATAGTTTTTTGGGGGTCATGCAAGTGAACGTGCTAAGGCATGGTTAGAAGTAATGAAGAGATGTTTTTCCTTGATAGATTGTGCTTCCACATCAAAGGAGAAGATAATGATATTTCAGTTGAGAGACAGTTTCTTGAATTAGTGGGGTAGTATGGAGAGGCAGTTTTACCTTACTCTAGACATCGTCTCTTGCGAACTTTTCGAGGAAAGGTTTCAGAGAAAGTATTTTTCGGCTTATTATGAGGAACAATAGGTAGGAGCATTCCATGCTCTAATTCAGAGAAATATAATTGTGGAAGAGCACAAAATGAGGTTCATGGAGTTAGTAAAGTATGTCTCATACATGGATACCAATCAACGATAAGAAGAACGTTTTTTGTACATGTTAAACCCTAAGATAAGGGCCATGGTACATATGTGGAAAATTTCATTAGTGGATGAAGTAGTTGAAAGTGATTGTTATGCATAAGAGCATATGAGTTTAAATGGAGGAATGAGATCAACCATTCCACAACAACCTCGATTCATGGGGAAGGCCCCTAGGACCTTCTCCCGAGGAGGAGCTCTAGGCCACCTCCTTATGTGAATAAATCCACACCTAGAATAGTTGGAGTAGGTATATCAATGGAAACGAGTACAACATCCCACTCATCACCCGTGATGCAAGTAGGTCCATGACCTTCTCGGGGAACAACTAGTAGGGGCACAGGATCTAGGGGGAGGAACTCATTTCAGAGGCCTTCATCGGGAAGTGTGCAGGTTCCATATCATGTTACTTGTTGGGGGTGTGGAGGATCCCATTACCAGCATGAATGTCTAGAATCACAATTAGGCTTTGTCCATAGAGAAGAAAAGGCCCCAATGGGAAGAGCAAGTAGTAGCCACCAGATTTATGCAACGATCAACAATCTCCAGGCAGGCCATCAATCCACGGTGGTGGAGTCATCAAGTATGCTAAATCATGTCAATTTTGAAATTTTATTTGATTCTGGTGCCACAAATAATTTCATTTCACCTTGTGCATTAGAAAAGTGTGGGTTGGCATTCTATGAGGATGATGAATTTAAACAAGTTGAGATGACTTCGGGGGAAAAACAATTGGTGTGACCTAGAATTGATAATTGTCTAGTATATCTGGGAGTGTGTACTACTAGGTTGAAGGTGTACACCAATTCTCTAGGGACGTATGGCCTAATCATTGGGATAGATTGGTTAGAAACCCATCGAGCTATGGTAGATTGTTTTACGGAGAGGTTTCTTTGTGTTGATGATGAAGGAAGGTCAATAGAGATCCATGGTATATGGAGGAAGGTGTCTCTATGCTTTATATTGACAATGAAGGTTAAACGTTGCAAGAGGAAAGGTTGTCGATTATTTGTAGTGGAAGAAGTCAATGAAGGGAAAGGACCCTCTATAGATCAATACCCAATTTTGTCGGAATTTAAGGATGCTTTTCCAAAAGAGTTTCTAGGATTACCTCCTGAGAGGGAGCTTGATTTTACCATTGAGCTAAAACCTGGTGTGGAACCAATTTCCAAGACATCGTATAGGATGATAGTTCTAGAAATTTGTGAGTTGCAGATGTAGTTGAAGGAACTGCTTGACTTAAGGTTGATAAGGCACACTGTCTCATCTTGGGGTGCACCAATATTATTTGTTAAGAAGAAGGATGGTTCCTTACGACCATGTATAGATTACAGGGATTTGAACAGTGCTACAGTGAAGAATAGGTACCGAATACCATAGATAGTTGATTTCTTCGATTAGATGAAAGGAGCAATGGTTTTATCCAAAATTGATCTACAATCGACGTATCACTAGTTAAATATTAAGGAAGAATATATTCCTAAAACTTCCTTTCAAACTCAGTTTGGGAATTACGAGTTCATTTTAGTGCATTTTGGTTTGACCAATGCACCAGTAGTATTCATTAGCCTCATGAATGGTGTATTCCTAAAGTACTTAGACTGATTTGTACATGTATTTATTGATGACATCCTCATCTATTCCAAGAATTAAAGAGAACATGAGGAACACTTGCAACTGGTGTTGTCATGCCTTAGAGAGAAAAAGTTGTATGAAATTTTTTTGAAGTGTTATTTCTTCCAAAAAGAGATTCACTATTTAGGTCATATCATTTCCAGTGAAGGAATTTCTGTGGACCCAGAAAAGGTGAAGGCCATTATGGATTGGCCAGTGTTGAAAAATTCTCATGAGGTGAGAAGATTCATGGGGATAGCTAGTTATTATAAAATGTTTGTGGAAGGGTTCTCTAAGATAGAAAAACCCATCACCACCTTGCAGCGCAAGGGGGTCAGGTATGAATGGATAGAGGAATGTGATATCACATTCATAGAGCTTAAGAGGTTACTAACCAGTGCACCAATTATATGAGTGTTGGATATGGAAAAAGACTTCATAGTATACACATATGCCTCAAAGAAAGGATTGGGGGTCATGCTAATGCAGGATGGGGGAATCATAGTGTATGCATCAAGAAAGTTGAAGCAACACGAGGAGCTATATGCTACTCATGATTTAGAGTTGGCAGGTCTAATTTTAGCTCTGAATCTTTGGAGGAATTGCCTTATGGGATGAAGCTTTGAGCTCAAAACAGACCATGAAAGCTTAAAGCATCTCTTCACTCAAAGGGATCTCATTGCTAGGAAGAGACGATGGAGTGAGTTTATGAGTGAGTATGATTTTGTAATTTTGTATATGAAGGGAAAGGAGAATGTGGTCGTAGATGCCTTGAGCAGAATACCATGTATCTTCTCCTTGGTGCCCTTAAAAGTTAATCTGAGGGAGTGAGTGTTGGGGAAACTTCTTGGAGATAGTTGGTATTTAAAAGGTTACTTCAGCCATCCAGAGTGGTAGGTAGTTAGAGCCAAAGTATGAATGATATAGCCTTGAAGTAGATGGATTGTTAATATATCAAGGAAGGATGTACATCCCCGAGGGTGGGAATATTTGAAGAATCATACTCAAGGAAGCCCATATATAACTTTACTGTGCACATTCAGGTGTGAAGAAAATCTATGTAGATATTAAGAAGCTTTTATTTTGGGTAGGAATTAAGCTTGATGTAGTCCATTACATCGCCAAGTTCCTTGAGTGTCATCAAGCAAAAGCTTTTCATCACCACCTGATAGGTCCCCTACAATTGCATGATGTTCCTATGTTCAAGTGGGAATTCATTTCTATGGATTTCATTGTGGGATTTCCACTCACATCACTGAGGCACAATGCCATTCTTGTTATAGTTGATAAGTTGACCAAGAGTTCTCATTTTATTCCAGTTAGAGACACTTAATATGTCACTGATGTGGCACATGTTTTTATAAGTGAATTCATCCGTCTGCATGGGTTACCCAAGGATATAATTTCATATAGGTGTTATCGGGCTAATTGTTAAGTGTGGACACAAATCAATCCCCCTAGCTTCACTACGAAACTAGAACAAAACAAGAAAATATACTAAACTTCCCTTAGATTTCAGTTATCAAATAGGAAGATGATCTAAAACATACATTTTAAATGTTGTAGACTTAACCTTGCCAATGTGATCTCAGCTCCGTTGTAAGGCTTATGGAGAAGTATCTGCAAAGAAACAGAAGCCAACGAAGACAAGAATAACAGAGTCTATTTGATATGAAATTATGTACGTGATCAAGGAATCATACAATATGGACAAATAACATTCATATAGGAAAGAAAAGTATATTTGTATTAAATAATGTGGAAGAAAGATACAATCGGATGCCTTGATGTTGTTAGGTTCCTTCCAAAAGTTCCTTGCTTCCCACACACTTCTGATCCATGGATTTTGTGACTATATATCTTAAAGTCACTCACAATCTATCTTGACAAAGCAAAGCTCAAAGCCACTCTAACCAAGCTAACAATCTCAAGCCAAATTTCCAATCTCAATCCAATCTCACTTTCTCCATGAGAGCTCCTCTCTTTTTATAAGCTAAAGAGGATAGGGTGACGAGGTTAGGATGATCCCACTAAATCAGAAAAGTGAGTAAGATCCAAACCGATCAGAGGCCACCTCACCATAGAAGCTTCTCCTTTTAGAAGCATCGAGAAGATGCTCGTTTTTCCCACATACGAAAATCGTCGCACCCTAAGTATAGTGCAGCCTGCGGAGACATCACAACCTAGATTTAGAGAAGGGGGTGATGATTAGGCATCGTCGCACCCTATATATAGTGAATCTTGCGAAAACCTTCTTTAATAGGATTTTTACAAAGGAAAATACAACTTTTTCTCTCAGGCAAAGTTCTTCTCCCTTCTTTCTTCAGGAATTTGGGCCACTGATCCTTCTAAAGACAAAGGATAGGTTTACATCATTAACGGTCATAGGTGTTGAAATTCTGAGGTCCTATGAGGCTGCCATCTAAGGTCTGTCTTTGAACTTAGTATGGATCTAAGTTTCAACTCTTTGGCTGTCTTGTTTTGCTGTTTTAGGACAACAAACAATCATGTTACTTTCTGCTCAATGTTTAATAGGTTAAGTGCTCTTTTAAGGTGCCCTTGCAAGTGTTTTCTTGTCTCAATGTTAGCACATGAAATATAACTTAAAACACATAACACTACCTCTAGATATTGAACTTTAAAATGCTGATCTACACTACTAAGCATGCATAAATTTGACACAGGTATTTTTGTTCAACATGACCCTGGATAAAACCCCCCCGGGGAAAACCAGTTTGGGATATCTGTCTATATAATGTGATTAAAGCAAGAGATACAACATGTAATGCAATACAATGGAACCTGTATACATAGCAAGCTCCTCACGAGACTTGCATCAAGAACCAGAAGGAGAAGAGCCCAAAA